>JASAMV010006624.1:0-132435 GCA_030248065.1 Rhynchonema sp. JSB1_4
TCGATAGATCACCCGCTATTGTATTGCCACTTAACGACAAAAAGGGTTTTTTGCCTTAATGTTGCGAGCCGTTGTTGCCTCACGCGCAGATCTACTCGACTTTTGTTTGCGAAGTGCATTCTTCACACAACAATATTTTCCATAACGGTGGTTTTCCTCATCATTTCTGTGGAAGAAGTGCTTTCTTCTTCGTGTTTATAATGATGGTCCAAACGTGATATCATACGTTCGAATATCTGATCTTTTCAGAATTATCAACATCTTATCACACTACCAGAATTTTGATTGTTCCCGGACCACACACACCCACAATCCTGGTAATCGGACATAAATTCGCGTGGATTTACTCGTTTGGTTTCGACAGTTGCGTCGAAAGAGGTCAAGCAAATGTAATCCGTCGAGCAACGGGATCTATATAAGCGCGATTTGAAACATCAGTCAATAACCAAACCTCAGCAAACATGGTCGCAGGCATCGGCTCGAAAATTATCAAATTTATATTCTTCACTTTCAACCTGTTATTCTGTGTGAGTTTGGGATAATGTTGGTTTTTTAAATTTTATAAATTCAACCGATGGAATTGTTCGGTATACGGTAATGAAAACAAATGTTGAGTAATGGAGACTGTTTGATTTATGTGGCGTGAACTCGGGAGCTACAGGACAGAGGAGTAACTTTGCTGCGCGCGACACATTTTATTTATCTTTCGTGTTTGTGTTTGGTATTTGAGCAAAGTTTTCGGTGACATTTCGGCTGTGTAAGACACATATTGTGTATGTTCGTACAGTGCAAACGCGCGTGTCGTTTCTCTGACCATTTTCGGGCACGCAGTCGGCCCGCTGTATATAAATGAAAGAGAAATTTCTGCGCACAATCAACGCGCGTGAAGAAATAAGCGAATAAGGAACAAAAATCCGCTGACACGACGGTCAACTTGACGCTTTATGGCCATCCAGCTGCAGAGTGACATACGCGAAACTTGGCAAATATTTGACGAACTGTTTCGCGCTTTCATATTTGACCGAGCGCGGCAGAGAACAGATTACAGAACGATGGAATCAGGGATTAGGTTGAATATGTGGTATACGAAATGCTAGGGGTGGTGTTAGATGTGAATGGCAAATATGTAAATATAGGGAAGGGGATAAGAGATATGTATAGTAACAAGTAGAAAAACATTTTTTGTTTTCAGCTCTGTGGTGCCATCATCGTTGGGCTCGCCATATGGCTTCGATTCGATAATGAATTCCAGAACATTTTGGCCAAATTATCGAAAGAGGCTGGAGTTGCGACGTATGATTTGGAGCAGGTTAGCATTTTCTTCCAAAAAAATTGAATGCATAGAACTTGCTTGTTTTTCCTCCGAGCATGATAACGAAGGATATGTTATATACGAATGCGTGAAGTGAAAATCCCATTTATCTTGCAGTTTTTCACACAGTTCGAGAATGACGTGAGTATCCTTTCGCAAAACTATTGCGTAGATCTTCAACATTTGGACAAATCTTCTCTCGTTCTCTGCTTTTCTTGAGCCAACTTGCACACGACTATAATTTCTTATCTCAAAAAATAGCAGCCGGCGCTGCCACCTGCAAAGAAAATCTAACAGCACAGTCAATAAAACGTGCAATTTCTGCTTATATTGCATATGTATGTACATATCTTGTCTGCGATTAATCAACCTATACCTGGTATCACCACACGATACAGTAACCAGACATCCTTCTCCAACTATACGCTGTTTTTAACGCAATACACAATTGTGCTTTTTCATCCACGCGTGCTAACACAGCATCTGCATAACTACGGACTCACACCGTCACACCGAAGGACAATTTTCAAAACCAGTTTCGCAACTATGTACATACATGCATCCACAGCACATTTTGCTGTCGAATCATGTGCACAATGGGTGTTCGCTCCTGAGATTCTGATACAAATTTTAATACAGAGCTGGGGGACTGCTTCAGTCAGGGAAAATACCAAAATACAGATTTACCTACATAAATGTTGGCCTTGCTTAACCAGTCTCGCAGTAATCGATCTATGTATGAGCATTGTCAGACGCTTGTCACAAGACGATAAAAAGTAGCACTTGTCCAGATAATGTGATGTGTACAGTTTTCAAGGTAATATCCATGCAATCGGTCCTTCTAAAAAATTTCGTTGGCCAGCCAACTCACAGTCGCTACAATTGCACCAGTTTTCTCTCGCAATCTGAGTAAATGAAGAAAACAATAATAAAAACCCGTTATCTAATGTTTCAGACTTACATAGTCTTGTACATCATCATGGGCATCGGAGCGTTCATGTTCATCACGGGGTTCCTCGGGTGTTGTGGAGCTTGGTGCGAAAGTGTCTGCTTACTGGGACTGGTCAGTCATTGGCATCTTCCTTTTCTTAGTAATATGAAGTCTGAATAAAAAGACTTCTGGTTCTCAGCCAGGAAACGATGTTGATGTGACACTATTCGCTTACATTTATGAAGTTCTCATTTACCCAGGCTCGTTTCAGTTCTTCTCTGTCGTGCTGACACTGTTCTGCGTTCAGATCGCTGGTGCCATTTACATCTATGTCGAAAGGAAAACGGTGCAGGACTTTTTTAGTCATTCACCCATCTACTGCGAACGTTTAAATTCATTTACAATAATGCCTACGTCACTGTCATGAACGTGTTGTTGATGTTTCAGTTCACAGATCGAGCAGCCGATTGGTATCAGCAAGTGGTGGACAAGAGGGACGACCAAAATATCAAGCCTCTGATTGATAATTTAAATGAACAGGTTGGGGAACTGGTTTCGACAAGCACTTTTCCTGTTTTGAAATAAAATTCAGCTGTGAAAAGGTAGTTGAGGCCAATGAATATTTTTAGTTTAAATGCTGCGATGCGAAAGGTTGCTCGGACTCAACAGTTGTGGCTTCCGATTCGTGTAATTGTCTGACCGAACCCGACAGAACGGTAAGCGCTAACTTTTGCTTTATCGCAACAAACTTTCAGGCTACATTAGAACTCTGGCTGCAAAAAGTGCTCTTGCGCGTTTCAGGGTTGTCCGCAGAAGTTCATTGACAACATTACAGAGCACTGGAAAATCGCTGTTATTGTTGGCGGCTCAATCCTACTGATTGAGGTATGCATACTCAATTTTTGTGTTTTTTTCATTTGACACCGTCAATTCACACGGATTCAATTCTTGTTTCAGCTGTTAGCAATGATATTCGCATGTTGCCTCTGCTCGAGCGTGCGATCCAGCGGTGATTACGATTATTACTATTGATCCTCGTCGTGTATTTGTTGTTGTCGTTGTTCCTCGACATTTCGGACAGTCAAGATCAAAACCTGTTTATTTGAGATTCTTAATTCGAAATTGAATGAGACGGTGCTCACAAAACTGTCTTTATGCTAACCTCGCACATCTACTTATCCGAATCGATAGACCAGACACGCTTCTCTGCGCGATTCATGGACGCTTGTGCTCAAATGTGCGTGCGCTTTTCTAAGAAGTGGCGCAGGGTATAAAATTGCTTTGTTCTTCTAACCACTGTGTCGATGTTGTACTGATGTTGCATATACGTGTTGTTGTTTTATTGGATTTTCTACTTTATCGTTCATTAATATTGAGGGGTATGTACACACTTTTATTTCCTCTGACAGAAATCCAGCATCGTGTATAGTGGTTTCATGATGTCTCAATGCTGTTTCGTTAATTATATGGTGAGATTGTTCTGCCACGTTACTATGGCGAGTCTTTTTGTCATTTATGCTCGGTTTTATTGTGTACATAAAATATAGTATTGGACAATATGGCCAGATTATATGGATCACAGGGGAGATCAGGGCGCCACCGGCATCGGTATCGGGTCATGGTCCGGATTCTCTGAAATATCGTAGTAAGATAAATATGATGCATTATATGCAACCATTTGTAACACAAACAGTACATACGTACTGTATGTATAGAATACACACATTCACACCTCAAACCGAATAGCCAACAAACTTGTGAGGGAACCGTAGACTCCAATCTTCGATACGGTCATGTACTTGTTGACAATAATTACCAACACCACAGTGACCACTATCATTATGACGATTCCCAACAGGAACGAGCCAACGATTCTGCACCAAAATCAAGTTTCTGACCAATATTGTCATCAGAGAAAGCAAAAAATTACTCACAGGCCAGGTGCTGGTTTGCCAATGGCTTCGACCAGTTGTGGCGTCACTAACGTCGCCGTTATCAGGCACGGTTTTGCTTTGCAGGGCATAATTTATAACACCGGGTTTCGTCGCTAACTCCTGTTGATGCCAACATTAGATTTGATAGAATATTGTGCGGGGTTAGGAAGCCACTTCAGTCACTGGTGTGCTCCGCATGTATGTATGTATGTATGTGTTTTACTTATCGATTGCCTGTTGTGTGTATCCATGGCACTCCACCAAACTTCAGTGGTGCAAAGGGCGCGGATGACGATGATATGACGCACGTACCATGTGTGCGTGCGTGGTGCGGTGCTTACAGTGAGCTTTTTCATTACCAGACACTATTGTTGACACCACATTTGGGGAATAATACAAATCGTACAGCCATGATACAATATCAGGACGAAAAGCATTAAAGGCATACAAAATTAATAATATATACAGAGCAATCACTTACATTCAACTGAAACCTTATTATGTTTATCACAACCTTGATATCCTGTGTTGCTAGTTTGCAAAAGTCAAGGCAAACATCAGAACACTTATTAAAATCACAACGCAGCCCGTTTTGATCCCACAAGCCGCATTACAAGCATCCTCTGTGCAGCAACAGATAGTCACAGACACTTTATTGTACCCTGAAGAAGAACTGACGGTTGACACTAAAAATAAACCGGTACAACCAATAAAAACCATATTAGGGCAAAAGTGTCTCTCACCTCCCATGACATCAGCATCTGTTTTGCACTCATTTGGGTTCAGTCCAAACGACTTGCAAACTGATGCTGAGCTGCAGCTGCTCTCAATTTCGTCGAATTCGGTTCCTATGTCCGTTTTCCATTGTTTCTGCAACATCGCATGACCTACTCTTGAAAAGGAGGACAAAATTGAGATGAGGAATGCATGAGACGATGAAGTTATGCCAAACCTTCAAGCATACTTGTTCGCTCAACGCCACGTTTCCGCTTGCGTCTTCTCCACTCGAATCGGAGCAATCGGTCAAAACCGACGTGTCCCTAACGACTTCGCCACAGTTCGATTCGCTAAGGCATTGATGCCCCACTAAACAGTTGAGACAGCAGCCGCAAGTAATGCAGCTAATAATCACAACCACACTTGATAAAGCACGTGACTTTGTCATCGACAAATCCTGAGTTCAGGTTTTCGGCGGCGGAATCGACAAATGTTCAACTAACTGGTAAAAATTACCGCCACTCACCAATTATGCCTATGCCTATATACATAATGTTGTTTGTTGTGCCTAGTAGTCATGGTAGGGCTCGAACCAACAGCCACGAATCGGTGTCTACGCACAGTACTACGCAATGGCCTGATGCTTGGCAAACTGATGTGATAGGAGCACAAGCAAAAAACACAAAAACAAACCCACCACACCAACCCCCCAAAACAAAACAAACACAAAACCTACACCCCACCCCCCCCCCCCCAACAAAAAAAAAAACAAAAAACACATACCATAGCATAGTCATGCCATTTCAACAGAGCATCGGATTAGAATTTATTTGTGATAATCACATAAATATGATTCGTGGCACAATTTTATGTTAAGTTGGGGGTATGCAAAATAGGTAACTGTTGGCATTCGTTTGGCTACGTGCTGTATTAATTGTTACTGTAATACACTTGGTATCAAATAAAACACCCGTTATAAAATCGCACATAAATTACTACAATGAGACCATCTTATGAGGTACGCTTCATACTGGCTGCGGCGGTGCGTGGTATGACGAAACTGAAATATACAGTAGGTATAATTTTGTGGATTGTGTACTGAGCTGCTTATCTGTTGGAATGAAGATTTACCAGTAATTCCTTGGTATGGTTGAACAGCAGCTGAAACGGCCGATTTCTTGAGCATCTTGATGATGATTGTGCTGATCACTGCGATCAATGAAATTCCACCACAAACCGCTCCCGCGATCCTGAAAACGTTGTTGATGGTGGTGACCTTCTTTATCAGCGCACATTATCACCTGACCACTAACATGCCAAATCCTGGACCGTCGTTCGTTTCTTCCGGCAGAACGTCAGAGTTCGGGACTGGTGCTGGTGACGTTTGAGGAATATCATCTATGAAGATTGGGTCAGTGGGGTGGGGAACAGTGGTTGGTGAGTTGGGAGGTGATGGTGGACGCATCTTTGTTGATGTAGACATCCGCCGCGTTGAGCTTGATGTTCTGGACGGCCTCGTCGTTGTTGTGCTTGCACTCGTACTCGTACTGATACTTGTAGGGGAACTCATGCTTGTGGTAGTTAGGCTGGCAACGGAACTGGCACTAGAGGGGCTCGCGCTGGTAGTTGAGGTCACGCCGGTACTTGGGGTGGAACTTGTAATTGTACTTGGACTGGTAATGGAACTGGTATTTGTGGGGATCGCGCTGGCAATCGAGGTCATGTCAGTACTTGAGGTGGAACTTGTAACTGTGCTTGGACTGGTAACGGAACTGGTATTTGTGGGGATTGCGCTGGTAGTCGAGTGCACGCCGGCACTTGCGGTTGAACTCGTAATTGTGCTTGGACTGGTAATAGAACCAGTATTGGTTGTACTTGTACTTGTAGTAGCAGTACTGGTGCTGGTGCTTGGGCTGGCACTCGTGCTTGGCGCTATCACTGTACTAGTGCCAGGAGTACCTTGACTGCTAATGGTATTCGCAGTTGCAGACGTGGTCGTACTTGTAGTTGTACTCGGACTGGCAGTACTCGTAATCACAGTGGTACTGCTGCTCGTACTTTCCTTTGAAGTCAATTGTGGAGACTCTGAGGACAGTGTGGACGGCGTTTGGTCCACCTGGTTGGTCACGACTGCAGTTTGCGGGCGTTGAGTTGTGGTTTCGTGCACAGGGACCTCTTCGGTGGTCACCACCGTCCCTTGCTGTTCGGTTGTAGCGTCATGGAAATCTGTTCTCGTTGTTTCGTCTGCCACATTGCGTTCTGTGGTCACTTCGTGAATGACAGGTTGTTGAGTTGCAACCTCTTGGACTGCTTCTGTATTAGTTGATGTTGTTGGCGGTACTGCATTGGTCGTAGATTCCATCATATCGCTCGAGGGAGCCGGAGCTTTATAGCAGATTCCCACAATTCCTCGCGTGCAAGGGACAATTCTCCATCGGTATGACGGCTCGGCAGACAACTAGAATGGGTGCAGTAACTTGTAATCACGTAAATTAACTACAAAGATTGAATGTTGTCACGAGCTGACCGTACCATGCTCGCAACACATTTTCCATTCATCTCATCTGGCTCAGCATCAGCCCAAGGCATGCTGCTGTCAGTGATGTCAAAAAATGTTCCGTCTGCCCACTCCCATTGCTGCGAAACGTCGCTCCTAAAAGCAGTGCGTCATGTTAGCAATCATAGGGTGCGTCAGATCATTTGTCGTACCAGCGAAGTCCGATCCAGGTTTCCTCGTAAGTGGCTGATTCGGCTAGTTTTGATAACCGAAGCGCTTGGAAGGTGTTCCATTCATCCAAAGTTTTCAACACGGGCAACCTGGACCCTTTGTTCTTGCATCCCGTGGCCGCCTGCTCGTAGATGTCCGTTATCGGCGAAGTGCTGGTCCCGCTTGTAGAGATAGTACTGGCGGTTGTGGTAGCTGTGGTCATTGGACTTGTCTCGAAATCCAGTGGAATAGGTTCTGAAAAGTAGCCAAGGGCACTGCTTGAGTACAACTCTTTATTAGTGTGTACATTGCATGCAGATTACGATTCCCCGAACCTGGTGCAGGTAGAATTTGTGTGTATTCAGCTACTGTCGCCGTTTCAAGTACCATCGGAAGTGGTGTCGAACCAGCGCAATTCCGTTCGTCCAAAGCGGTTTCGGTGGATGTCGCTCGACAGTCGCTGAATCGGTCACATATCCACTGAGGAGGTACACAATCAGGATAGTTATGATTGTAGATCAACGTTGCTCCATAAGGACAAGTCAACCAATCCGGTGGACAAGCCGTGCCGTCAGCACTCGATGCTGTGACCAAGGGCCCGAAGGGTGTGGTTGTCGTGTGTGGGTTCGCTGAAGAACCTGTACGAAGAAACACACGCTAAGAACAAACCCTGTTACTGTCTGGCTGCACAGCGTTCAAGCACAGAGTAGCTTGACGTGAAAACACAATACAATATCTATGAGTTACGCACTCATCGGAAATTCGCAACGCCAGCCAGTGTACGATGGTGTGCACGAGCAAATCTGAATAGGTATTCCTCCAAAATTGAATACGTGACACGTCCCACCATTCTGACACGGATTATAGGTTGCGCAGGACAAACCTAAATAAGGAGTGAAATGCGATTTTTCTGATGACATTACTGATTGGTCAGACAAACACGATACGCATGAAGCAACCCGTACCAATTGTCGTAGTTGACATGTGGCTTGCCATGGGGGGATACGGTGTCGTTGACGTGTATCCAGTGTATCCTGAAAATCGTTCATATCTGAAGCGCTGTTCAAGCGGATAACATCGTTTCAACGATTTACCTGTTGAAGCACAGGAATGCTCATCGTTGCCACCGACACAGTCATCAGCGCCGTCACACACCCACGACATTGGAATACAATGGGGATAGCTGATCGGGTAGATCGAACCAAATGGACAGTACATGTAGCTGGGACCACATGGTTGGTTCGGAGCGATGCTGGTTGAATCAACAATGTGCCATTGGGTCTCTGTTGTTTCGGTGGGATAGGGCGTCTGGTTAGGGGTGGTTGAGGTAAAACCATAAATTTCGCAAGTTGCTCCGTGGTACGGAAATGGACATAAGCATTGCTGTTCTCCACTCGAGGTAGTGTAGCAAATGCCTCCATTGTGACACGGGTTGGGGGAACACGCAAATGGATCATCTAAAAGCAGTGTTCATTGAGCGTAGTATCCGCACAAGTTTAGGCATTGAGTTTATCGCAGGATCTTACCTGTTGTTAACTGTCCAAAAGGTGATCCTGTCGTCGTGGCGTATGGATGCGTTGTTGAATGAATTAATTGACACATCGAACCATGAAATGGTGATTGACACATGCACAACTGGTAATCTCCAAACAGCGTACAAGAACCGCCATTTTGGCAAGGATTCGGAGAACATAATCCAGCAGCTGCAACCGAGCAATACAAACGCAGTCATACTGTCAGAGAAAGTGAATGAACAAACATGTTGTTGATAGATGTGCTGGAGCGTTGGTACTACTAGTTGCACCAGATGGAGAGCTGGGTGGGTACGGGGTGGTGGTTGTCATGTCATAAATGTGACACGTTGATCCGGTGTAGGGCGGAACGCATGCGCACAGCTGATATCCGAGAAGCAGATGACAAGTGCCCCCATGTTGACAAGGGTTAGGCGAACATGATTGTGCTGTAAGTACAAGACGCATTTGAGGGATTATTCAGAAGAATCACACCTCCAGACCGACCACCACCTGTTGTAGTCATGGACGTGTCTGTTGTCTGTGGTGAGATCCACAGAGGAGGTGGTGTCGCGGTTGATGATGGTCCCTCTGGTAGACTAAGAGGTGGCATCGTTTGGGGTAATGCCATTGTCCAGAAAGGCGTTGAAACACTATTGCTGCAATTCCGTTCATCAATGGCAAACACGGCACAATCGTTCCAGCCGTCGCATATCCAGTGCGGCGGGACACAGTTGGGATGGTTGGCATCGGCCATGTATTGTGCCCCATGAGGACACGTTATCCAGTCGAGTGGACACGACTGATTCGGGTTTGGCTGAATTGTTGATGTTGTTGTCGTTGGGTAAGTGTGGTTGCCTGTTTGAACAGCAAGCGATCAGCGTATTGTCTGCGTATTTGTGTCTGTTGTGGAGATCTTATGTACAAGTGATACCTGGGTGCGGTGGCGAAGGCGAAAATAAATGCTGGCATAGTGGCCCGATGAAGCCCGGAGGACACATGCAATACAACGGAGGTGTCAAGTATGGGGCGTTGAAACAGTTCCCACCGTTCTGACACGGACTGGAGTCGCAGGGCAGCGCTGGAAATACATAATTCGTTATTGAGCAAGGATAGTGTATTACCCAACTTTCCGATCACTTACAGCCGTTGGTCATGTTCCCTGGTAGTGATGGTTGCGGCGTTGGTGGATACGTTGTGTAACTACCCGTTGAACTTGTTGATTCTAGGTACTGACACAAAGGGCCCACGAAACCAGGTGCACACATGCAGTGGAACGGAGGTGGTTGCATGTGATAAGGCACGTTGTAGCACGACCCACCGTTTTGACATGGACTAGAGTTACAGGGCAACGCTGAAAGTAATAGGGAAAAGAATCGGAAGAAAAAAAAAAAACGGGGAAAATATAGGAAAAAGAAAAAATAAAAAAAATGTAAAATTCGGTTCGGTCGACGCTATAAAAGTAGTTGAGCAGAGATGGTGCATGAAAAAAAAAAAATATCAAAAAAAAAAAAAAAAGTTTAAAAAAAAATTAATGTTAACAATAAAAAAAAACACCAAAAACACACGCCACACCCAAACATAACCAAAACCAACCTATTAACACAACCCACAACCACAACCCCCTTCCTTTCCACCCAACTTTTTTGCATGACCTACAAACTTTCCGATCACTTACAGCCGTTGGTCATGTTCCGCGGTGGTGGTGGTTCTGGCGTTGGTGGATACGTTGTGTAACTACCCGTTGAACTTGTTGATTCTGGGTACTGGCACAAAGGGCCCACGAAACCAGGTGCACACATGCAGTGGAACGGAGGTGGCTGCATGTGATAAGGCAAGTTGTAGCACGACCCACCGTTTTGACACGGACTAGAGTCACAGGGCAGCGCTGAAAGTAGCTATAGTAGTTGAGCAGAGATGGTGCATGAGCATGACCTGCAAACTTTCCGATCACTTACAGCCGTTGGTCATGTTCTCCGGTGGTGGTGGTTCTGGCGTTGGTGGATACGTTGTGTAACTACCCGTTGAACTTGTTGATTCTGGGTACTGGCACAAAGGGCCCACGAAACCAGGTGCACACATGCAGTGGAACGGAGGTGGTTGCATGTGATAAGGCACGTTGTAGCACGACCCACCGTTTTGACACGGACTAGAGTCACAGGGCAACGCTGAAAGTAGCTATAGTAGTTGAGCAGAGATGGTGCATGAGCATGACCTGCAAACTTTCCGATCACTTACAGCCGTTGGTCATGTTCCCTGGTGGTGATGGTTCTGGCGTTGGTGTATACGTTGTGTAACTACCCGTTGAACTTGTTGATTCTGGGTACTGGCACAAAGGGCCCACGAAACCAGGTGCACACATGCAGTGGAACGGAGGTGGTTGCATGTGATAAGGCACGTTGTAGCACGACCCACCGTTTTGACACGGACTAGAGTCACAGGGCAACGCTGAAAGTACATAGCTATAGTAGTTGAGCAGAGATGGTGCATGAGCATGACCTGCAAACTTTCCGATCACTTACAGCCGTTGGTCATGTTCCCTGGTGGTGATGGTTGCGGCGTTGGTGGATACGTTGTGTAACTACCCGTTGAACTTGTTGATTCTGGGTACTGGCACAAAGGGCCCACGAAACCAGGTGCACACATGCAGTGGAACGGAGGTGGTTGCATATGATAAGGCACGTTGTAGCATGACCCACCGTTCTGACACGGGCTAGAGTCACAGGGCAACGCTGAAAGTGTGAAATTCAACGACGTAACGACGACGAATTCGTCACAAGTGATAAAAATCTGTGGACAGCTCACAGGCATTCGTTTGATTCCAAGGTGATGGTGGTTGAGGCACGGTCGTAGTCGATGTCGTTTGAGGACTCCCGTATCTCGCCAGCAGTAAGACGTACAGAATGCACAACTGCAGCTTCATCATGGGCAATCCAGTAGGTTTAGCGTCGAACATATGTACAAATAAACCATACCAACGGCAGACAAGTCTGCCAAGCTCCAGTAATGCCGTAGTAGCCAAGCCTCTGCCTTTTGTCATGAACTTTGGGATTAACAGCTAACCAAATGTCTGACGTATCAGTAGCATTGAGGCGTGCCTGTTTAGTGGCTAGATTGAACGTGGTTACAACAATACCGTGAATATACACTGCTCAGGATTTGGGTTTTCCTGATGCTTTGTTTTTGGTTAGTTGAAGTTGATGGACCGCATGTGTTGTATCCATGGAGAGCGAGAGAATGATGAGTGGGACTGGGCCAGGTTACGTGTCACTGACGTTTGGTTTGGTTTTTGTGATGGGCTTGCGCTGTCGTGAAGGGCAGTCGGGCTAACTGCGTACACGCATGTGGATTATAGCAGGTAATGAGTTTTGGTAGTGATATACTGTATGCTGCTCAGTGACAGTGCGTGAGGACAATCTTTGTTTCAAATTCACATTTCAGCGACGATTCGAGTGAGCGAGAGTGAAAATTGATACCTACATACATAATGTACATACTGCATGTACATATGTGTGAAAAGCAACACGCACAACACCTCAAGCAGCAAAATGTAGGCCTTTCATTTGATTTGATCCACTATGCCATCAAGTATCATATTCGGCGCAGAAATAATAAATGCTACTGGCAATTTTACCTATCTTGTTTCACACAAATCGTCGAATATCGGCGTCACGCAGATACTTCTTGGTGCGATACGCTTGTCGTGCACATTGCTTCACCCAACTCAGATACAATTTCTTTGCGTTGTTGCGCTGAGTGTCAGTGTTGCGCAATAATGCCGTCGTCAATGGTGCCAGCTTGGGGCTGCAAATAAAAGTTTTTGTCTCACAAAAATTTTTTTTGGAATAATAAAAAATAATGCAGTTCAACTTTTGCACTCCGCCGGCATGAACTGCCTTTGTGATACAATCCTCGATGAAACTATTGACATCGTGAATGGCCGGGTTGGTGATCACGACTACGATCGAATGGCTGCAGCCAATCAGCGTCAAAATCACCATCAGCTTGGTGTTCTTGTTAGTCGACATTATGTTGAGCTCGGCTAGCTGTTTTTGCAGGGTGCCCGAGCCTGAGCAGGATCAATATTGAGAATAAAAAACCAAGATTTTTATGGTTGTTACCCGCAATGACCGAAGCAATGATCCAGGTTACCCACCTGGCACCTGTATGCAAAAGGGAACCAAATCTGTGAAAATTGTAACATTCAGCAATGCTTATCCCTGAATACACGGATGTAGGGTGACCCAACCCAACAAGTGCGGTAACCCATTTGCGAGGCTGTTGGTCTCGGCCACAGGCAGCCAATCGGTGAAGACGTGTTTACAGTTTAAAAGACGTATTGCACCACATTCGGAAGACCAGGCGATCTACTTTTTTGTGCGAATATTTGAATTCTTTGACAGATGAGCTGATGAGCTACGCAACAGCCCGCTTACATGCGCTAACAAAAAAGCACGCGCGAAACATTCCTCCGTATTTAGCATAAGGTTCTGTCCGAGTTCTGTACATATATCTAACGTCGGCCTACAAGTTCCCGTAGTTAAAGACCAGAGTTCTCCGTTGGTTCTGAGCTATGTAGTTCACGTAGTTAACAAAACGCAACCATGAATGTAGCTATCATGTGATTTAGTACATAATGACTACCTATGAAAAGCTCTATGATCATGAACTGAGCTGTGTTTTTTGGTCATATGGTATTCTGCTGGTGCATTCGCACTGACGATGAGCTAGTGCACCGCTATGAAAACAGGTCGAAACGAGTAAGGCCGAATTCACACTGCATGCGCCAACCTTAGCTACTGCAACACAACATGCTGACGCACAAACGCGCATGCTGTGACGCCCGCCTGACGCTGCAAAACTCACGTCCACGTAACACGGCACATTTTAGGTGCGGGAACGTATGTTCCGAGTAAGCCCGCTGACAACACCCCGTGGAAACTTATTGAGAGAAAACGTTCCTAGCAAGCACTAATGTTGCCTCTGATCATAGTGCACACAGGCGTGTTTGAAGCCCCAGAGGACGGTACATACAAGGTAGTACCTATAGGTACAGGTGCTCCAACACAGGCATTCCCCATCACCGGTATGCGTTTGGTTTGTAGATTGAGCGAGGAAGATTTGAAATGATGTCGGGGAGGGGAAAAAACAAAAAAAAAAAAAAAAAAAAAAAAAAAAAAAAAAAAAAAAAAAAAAAAAAAAAATAAAAAAAAAAAAAAAAAAAAAAAAATAATTAAAAAAAAAAAAAAAAAAAAATGCTTGTGTGATCTGTGGGCACTGGGCAGGCGGGATTACCCGCAATCGCATTAGCACCCAATACGTCACAAAACCAGGAGATGAAATCGGGGCATGCGCGGTAGCGAATGTCCCCAAATGTGGCTCTCGCGAATTAGTGCCGGTGCAGAATTTTCTTTCGCTCACGTAACCCTAAGAAAGCAGCAATTGATAAATAACGGACACAATACATTGCATCCGCTCATGCTGTGTAAAATTTGGCCTCAAACGGTGCGAATTTAAAGTTACGCGCCAAAGCGTTACCCAGAAAGTGTACGTAATTCTTGCTTCTTCTTTTTTTCGATGCGGCATTAAACATCGTGTTTCAGATAATTATGTAGTCTCAGCGTTGCAACAAAACAAAAAAGTTTTTTAAAGTGCTTGTTCCTTTTGAAAAAAGTCGGCACTTTTTATAAAAACAAAGCACAAGATTTTCGCATTTTTTGTCGCCACGAAATCTGTTCAATTTTGAACCAAAACGCAAAAAAATTATCGCAAATGTAATTTATAACCACGGTTTAGTCACTTCTGCTCAAATCCAACACCTTTGGTGAGCTTTTCGTTCAGGTTTCTATCTATACAAATACTTTCACTGCATTTTTCTTCGACACTGGAAAAAGTTCACTTCGCGGACTTTAAAAAAAAAGAAAAAAACGAATTTTTCTTTTTGTTTTCAACGCTGTGTAGTCTCATCTCATGTGTGCGTGTTGCCTGGCTGTGTTGTGTGCTGTGCACATGGTGCCCTTTATCAATCAGGCACCCACGCACATACTGTGCATATGTAAATCAGGACACATTTTTGGGTTCGTCATGCAGTATAATCCCATTATGGAACTGAGTTTACTTGATCAAGTTAGTTTTGCGAACTCAATATAAAAACGATAAGTTGAAAAATGTTTTGCTCTCGCAAACAAACAAATAGAAATATGGCTCTCTCCGTTCGTATAAAAGTTGAATACAAGAGGCAAAAGAGTTTCTCAAGTCTAATTGAGTACGTTTGTCTGACCAATTCATTTCAAGTCGAACATTCAGACTAAAACCATATTTGAGGCAATATTTGAAAGTATGAAGCCCATGGATTATCACAAAGAAGCATGGCTGGCTTCATACTTTCACATGATTACCACTAGTATGAAAACTTTCTTGGTTAGACTTGAGAAACTTGTTTGCCTCTTGTATTCAACGTTTATATGAACTGAGAGAGCCATATTTCCATTTGTTTGTTTACGAGCGCAAACATTTTTCAACTTGCGTGCAAACTTGAATACGATTTTCAGGGCTGGACTGTATGCTGATCAAAATTTGATCAGCATATAGTTCAGCCACGAACTCATGAGACGACTTTTTTGAAGTTGACTTATACAGATCCAATGATGTTCCGGTTCCACGCATTTCGAAAATGAAAGAAGGAGAAACGCACGTATTTTTTTAAAAACACGCTCTCCACCTAGGTGCGTAAATTCCTTTTTGACTCCCAAAACATTTGTGTGTTGCACAACGTTGCTGTTCGCGAAGCAAGCAACAAATTGAGGTCAGCCAGCTGGAACTTGTCATCATCTCTGTCGCCCCAATCTCTTTCTTTTGTTTGCAAAAACACGTAACCGGAGCATTTTTGAATCTGGCCAAACAAGCTTTAAAAACAGTCGTCTCATGAGCTCGCGGTTGGACGACACGTAAGCCGCTTATCTCAGTGCTTTGACCAGGTAATAATATCAGATTGTCATGCACAATGGTTGACGTCAAAGCTCAAGTGAAGTATACAGTAATAATAAGAGCCAGGTACCGAGACGGAAATAATCGTGCACTATGCTTCGATAATAACAGCTTAGCCATCAGTTGGCAGTTGCCAATTTTACCGGGTGCATATTGTGGCAGCCTACAGCTCTCATGTTGTAATAAGCAGCAAGTGCGTTTAATTGCAAGCCGACAGCAGCGGAAGTAGCTGGTGACCACTATTTTTCGCTGAGCTTGCAAAGGATGGTGATTTCTCCCATGGTGTGATTGGAAAGAAGCCACAATTTGCAAATCCCATGCAAACGATCTGCGCAGCCAACTGGTGGTGGGCCTCTGAGGATGTTCGACAGCTTGGCCGGTCCTCCTACAACGCAAGGGACCCGAAACAAAACCGCAAATGATTATACATTGATTTGCCTTTCATGAACCAAATTTCTTGCCGGAGATGTTCGAATAAGCCCCACCCGCTCTCCCAGAATAAGCTCCCACTGGTGGTTTATTTGACAAGTTTCCCGATAAGAATGGTTATAATGGCCAGGAGGATCAAAAGCCAGCATTTATAGTTCCAAAAGAACCATATACAACGCTTCTTTCATTGTGCAACTGGATCCCATGAAGCCCCCGCTGGGGATTTACTTGGAAGTTTGCCGAATAAGCCCTCTGGACGTTTATTTAGGAAAAATTTTTTGTTTCAAACTCTCAAAACAGACGCACGTCCCAAATAAGCCCTCCAGGGGGCTTGAAGTTGAACTTCTCCGGCAATTCGTAGGTTGTTTGTTGTTATTGGTGTCACACGGTGGAAGTATGGAGAAATCAGACTTCCAAAAGGCACTACCACAAGACAACGGACCCAACCGTCAAGCTCATACACCATTGTACAGTAAGTGCCCTGGTGTCTTGTGGCTTTCGCACAAATGATAGCTCAACAGCGTTGCGGTGTAGCCCTGTGGCCACGCACCGTTGTGGTGCGCAAAAAACAAGAGTTTCAAAATTCACTGCCAGAGTCGAAATTTTTTATAAACCTCTACAGCTTGAGACAACTTTACTTGATGTCACAAGCTGACAAGAACTAAAGACAGTCAGGTTCCGGTCCCGACGTACTGGTCACTGTTAGTTACGGTCACTGTCACCGACACTCAATTATTTTCCTGGCTGCCGACAATTATTAAAAGCTCGCTCAAATTCGACCTGCAAAGTACCCAAAGCTTTCCTTTATTACCGAATTGAGAGATAGACAACAGTTTGAGATAATATCAACCACCAAAAAACGCACCGGTTACAAGTCGAATGAAAAGTAACAATCAAACGGAAAATTAGGTAGTATCGAAATATCAAGCGAACCAATATGACAACATAATTAAAACAAAACACACATTCAACAACATTACGAAAACAACAACAACAATTAAAGCAAGAATGTCATCGCGTATACCTGTGCACCACATCCCGCAACCAACTGTCCACATTTTGTCCACTCAGTTCGCCTACAAATTCCAATTCATTCTGCAGTCCATTTGTGACCAGCCGTGGGTCGGACAGAATTACATTTCGAATGAAATTTTGAAAATTGCCGCGCAAATCAGCCAACTGCGCGTCGCGACGTCTGATCAACGACAACAGACTGGTGTTGGCCATTTGCAGATGATCGATGCATGTATGCAACTCGTTGTGGTCATCCGATGACGTTTCGGTCACTGGAATAGATACAGTAAGATAAAAGAACCAAACCATTACAGACACTAAAAAGAAGTTGCGCCAAGAATTAGTATGAAGTGCAAAATGCAAAAATAAAGCCATGAGCCCACGGGCCATGTCCCATACCATTCACGTCAGTGCCTTGTGTCTGGCTCCGGGTCAGAGGCGGCTGGCAGCGACGGGTCTGACCAGTCGTAGACGACGAGCTGCTGCCAACCGAGCCCGGCCCGGACAGGGAGTTGACGTCAGACTGTCCCGCCACCACGACCGGCTCCAACGTCTGTGGCTCGGGCTTCGGATGTTTCTTGCTTGGAGTTTGTCGTTTGGCGCATGCAGCGCTGGTAACATTTTGCGACGATGACTGTTTCTTTGCAGCTGGCGGAGGTTTGTGATTCTTGCGTTTGTGCGACGTGAAGAAACGTTTCCGGCTGGTGCTGCAGTTTGGAATGGATTGAACATACGATGCAACCAACGACACCCTGTTGTCCTGCACACTTGATAACATGCGAACGTCAACTTTCGGGGCGATTGTGAATTGTTCGAGAAGTGCCAACAAAGCCAACACGAAAGTTGCCTAGTTGTTTTTTGGTCCAGAAACACGTCCGCCCGCAAAGTTGATACGGCCAGATAAGACGAACATTACAAATCGAAATACAACACGGAAAACCCGCAATCGGGTACCTGTAATCACACTGATCACATTGGAACTTTGATCTTTTCTTGTGCTGCGACTTGATGTGCGCCACGAGTCGTTCGGCACGCTCGAATGTTTTGCGACAATCCGGACAGCCAAACTTGGATTTAGGTTCTTTGTTGGTCGGATGCGCCTTGCGTTTGTGCGCCCACAACGAGCGGAAGGATTTCGCCTGGGAGGTTAGGATTGTGCAACACGGTCATTTACTGTGAATGTGCGTTTCACAGTGGATTGGTACTGGTAACGATGTCCTGGCGTGCCTCCCTTTGTGAGACCAGGTCGAAGAGGGCAGCCAAGGAACATTGCACAGTTCCCAATCTCACACTGTCACCGGATTACATGTATCAGGTTTTCTCACGCAACAAAACAATTCGGCCAACAATTCTTGTTTTGATTTTCACTCTCACCTTGAACGAACACCGTTCACAATCAAAATCCACTGTTTGCACCGGCTCAGGCGTTAATTCATTCGCAGCTCCACCGCTGTAGGGTGGGCTGGCAGTACTTTTGAGTGAACTGGTCGCTGATCGGGTCATTTTGCGATCAACGAACTGTGCCAGATCCAGTAGCATCTCGTCGTTGGTGCGTGAATTGCGACGCTGCTTGCTGGTGGAGGTGGGCTAAAAACTAATTTTCTCAGCACAAAAGCTTCAAGTGAAGCACTTTCTTCGAAATAACTAACGGTCTGTGGCTGTTGTGTCGAGGCCGTTGTCAATCCGACAACCAAACTGTCAGATGTGTCCATGTCTTCAGTCATACTACCGTAACCAATCAATGAACTGTCGGATCGATGCGAGCCACTCAGATGCGACAACAGCGATTGTCGGGAACTGGAAATATAAATAAATGGGCCTGATTTTCAAGGGAGAATTGATGAACCAGCTCCCACACCTGTATCGCTTCTTACACGCTCGGCAGTAGTACAACGGTTTGCCACTGCCCGCGCGATGACTGATCAATTTATGCATTTGCATGGAGTTCTGACTGCGTGTTGTGAAGTGGCAGCCGGCGTACGGACAACTGCGCACCTGAAACGAGATTTTTTGTATTTCAAGGTATTTTAGTTTTGTTTACATTTTGTTTTGTTGATCGACAGACTTTTAGGATAATTTGTAGTGGGAACGTACTCAAACTAACCGAGGGCAAAACATTGCCTGCGTGTTTCTCCTTGATGTGCCGACTAAGTGTGTGATATCTGACAAAGCCAGCACTGCAATGCGCGCAGAAGTGTGCTTTCACGCCGTTGGCCCTTTTCGGTTTCCTGTTCAACTGCTGTTGTTGTTGGACGGCGGAGATTTGTTGCGGCACAACACAATTGGCCGCTTGGCCAGTGCTGATTGCTATAAAAGCGAATCACATAAAATTGTGTGGAAAATTCCACAAAATAATTTTAAACAACAAGAAACCGTGTTTTTTCGCATCTTTCCCTTCCTCAACATCTACCCCCGAATCGTGCAACATTTTCGATGGAAACAATTGACTGAACGGCGATGGCGGCATCGGGTCACCACCGGCTGACCGACTGGGCGTTTCCTCGCGTTGATGTTCGTCTGCAAGAAGGGATGACCCAGCAGTGTTGTGCCCTTGACACCAAACAGTTGCCGTGATTTGTAAAATTACCAATGAACTGACGTGACTAACAAGACAAGAAAAACATACCATTGGATTCCCTATCGTCCTCTACATCGCCTTTCAAATTCAGGGGTTGCTGTTGCCCGGCCGGAGACAGGAACAATCCATCCACACTGTTCTCCTCGGCCGGCACTGACCACATTGGATTGGACGGACTTGGGGATGTGACAGAGATGGGAGATTCGGAGAGGCTGCAAAGTGGAGAATAAATTCTTTATTTTGCTAAAATTATTTTGAAAACAGTCCACTTAGTGCTACACACAGTTCTCACCGATTGTCAGCCGATTTTGTTGTGTGCACCTGCACCGGAATGTTGCTTTGCGTCGTGGCGGGAGGCAAGGTGCTTGCACTGGGTGCTGCTTGGTTGGGCGCCATTGTGTACACCGAAGTCAGCGGCAGTCTTCGGAGAATAAATTAATTTACACCAATGTTGGAAAGAAACCAGTGAAACTTTGTACTCACAGATGGACAGGTATCATGACAGCGCTGCGTGACTGCGCTGGAACCAGCTGTGCTTGATGGTGTACGTCCATGTTCGTGCTTGTCCTGTTCGTACTCTTGAAAACGCACCTGCACCGAAGTCGCTGTGAAAAACATAATACCAAACTCGGCACAGGCCATTAATTTCTTTGGTAGACGAGAAGTTTGGTAGACGAGAAGACGGGGCCACACACCCTGTACTTTTTTCCCGCCAAAACTGCTTTCGACGAGTCAGTTTCGCCAATACCGTACTATCCTTAAGCATTGTCGACCAAATCGACCGAATCTTCTGATTTACCAAAGAAATTAATGGCCCGGCACATTTCAGGAGAACGTGGAGACCGCTGGGCCGTTACTTGTGGCTACGGTAGCTCCAACACAGCATAGCCACCGTAACCCATATCTAAGTCCATCCCGATAGCGATCTCCGTGCGCCCCCTGCTTGTAGATGTACGCCCCTACGGAAATCTACCGTAACCTACCGTAGCCAAAAGTAACGGTCTGCGGTCTCCACTTTGCGGCCCCCATTTCAGATAATAAACTGGCAGAACCAGTCAATTGGTTGTGCAACCAAAAGCAGTTCGAAGTACAAAAATATACGAATCGTTAACGACAAATCCAAAGTGTACACATCAGTAATAGAACAACTGAGACACTTCTACAAACTCTACGCAGAGTGACTTGGTTGACAAAAGAAAAATATGAAATTTGTACACAATTATTGAGCATACGAGATTAGCTAGTAACTGATTCAGCAGCACTTTGATTAGAATCTTCATCTAGATACGTTGGATCACCTCCAAACAACGCCGCCATTCTTCTGTATTTCCTGCCCCATTTCGAGTTCGGGCGATTTTTGGCAAATCCAGCGATGAAAATCGGCGCAATAATCAGACCGAACACGCCCACAAACATGGGAGCCATCGGAGCGACAATACTTAATCTGACAGGCGAATTGGGCAGAGTGCGCCAAGTCTTCTCGGTCCAGCCCCGTGCCAGCAACGAAAGTCTCATGATTATTATTTCTGATCTGATTTCTGTTTTAGTTTGCTCGCTGTCTCGTACACACGAGCACCGCTGCTATCGTAGTTCTTCAGTTTGAAATACCAGGGTGAAGTGACCAGTGCGGTGACCAGAATGAAGCCACCAGTCAGCGCCGCTATGTACTTGGTTGTGTGACCGAAGGGCAGACGGGTAAAGGAGCGCTCTTGCCAACCGCGAACAAACGGTGACAGCTGCATGCAGGGTGGTTGACTGGAAATGATCTGCGTAAATACCATTTTGAAAATCCTAGAAATGGCCAACAGTGCATATTGCAAATAAAACGTATTACGCCAACTTGTGGCTGAATGGGATCAACAAATGACCCAACCCATGTAACCCCCAATTAAGGTCAAGACACGCCAGTAGGCCTAAAATCATCGGTTTTATTGCACACTACCCGGAACATCTTAGTGGAACTATAGCAGCAGAAGTAATAACGGAATGTAAATCACGTTTCTGAATTTTGACCAAATCAGAGAAAGTGAGTACAAGAAAGAAACCGGCTAGATATTCGATATCATACAACACAGACAATCACTTTGAAAAGAACACACACGTTTGGCAAATCTACAGTGTGAGTGACCACGAAAGGCGCTTGCGTACAATTAAAAAAATGCAAAAATCAAACGTGAAAGAATGATTTCACAGCATAAACAATAAATATTACAGCCACTATTATACGATCAGAAATACAAAAACAAACAAAGGGCTCGCATCGCAGATTGCAAATAAATAAATAATCAACTGAACAGTCCGTGTTATTGTTCCCTAAGTGCCTGTTTGACATTGTGAGGCAGCGCATCGATATAATCTAAATGTCGGGTGCCGACGGCCGATGCCACAACCCCGGCACGATTCATTGACTTCACATCGGCGTCGTAGCTGTACGGGTGACCGTGCACGTCCGTCAGACGACCACCTGAATGGGAAAGAACAAACATCACTTTTTTATTGTTGAATTGACGAATAACTAACCGAACCGAACTAACCGGCTTCAGTGAGTATCGCTTCCGGACCACAAGTGTCCCACTTCTTACAACCTGGACTCGCAAACACGTACGCATTCGCACCCTCCAGAACTCTAATAATCTGCACAACAAAAAGAGAGGTATCAAGTTCAACAGATTCCAAAACAACGAAAATCCGCAAATATCACAAACCTTATACCCAGCGCCCCCCACTCTCAACACTTCATCCACCAAACCAGCCTGCACCAATGCCTCTATTGTGTCCACGACCAATTGATTGCTGTGCGACCGCGTGGTGACTATAGTGTGTTTGGCACTGTCGGCTGGTAGAATGCTCATTCCTGTGCCATTTTTGCGAAATTTCTTAACTGTTACAGAAAATTTTCATTTGATGTTCACTTTTTCATCCAGAACATCACCGACCATGCACGCCGGTGCCTTTCACCGTCCAAATAGTGCGTCCGACTTTCTGCAATTGATCGTGAACAGCATTGTTCCAGCCATAGAACGGTTGATGCACCACCCCGGCCACGGGACGACCGCGATACGCGATACCGATCAGGGTGGTGACTTGTTCGAGTAGATCTGGCAAAGAGAACATAGTACTAAAACGTTGATATGGTTGTGTTTCCATGTTATAAAACAGCACACTAGAGCAATGGCACAAAACAAACAAACGTCACCTGTACGAGGTGCTCGCTACCAATGTTCGTGTTCCATAGCATCACCACGTCAATCAACATTTCCCAACCAATGGAATCAAAGGTTGCAAGCCAGCAGTGTGGTTCCTGGTCCGGAGGGGGAACAGGCGGTACCCCCCTTTTTCGGAGGGGGAATAGACCTGTCCACCTGGGGGGGGACCGAACTTTGGAGAAAAGTCATTTTTTTGAGGCCGAAAATTTGACCCATTTTTGCTCCTTTTTGGATCTCAATAAGACAGGTATTTTGGCGATTTGTTGACAACATAGACCTGAAAATCACTCATTTTATGCCTAAAAATGCCTATTTTAGGCCTAAGGTTGTCTATTTTAGGCAAAAATTGGGGGAGCAGACGTACCCGGAGGGGGAAAGGGGGGCAGGCGTACCATGGACGGGGAACAGGCGTACCCGAGGGGGACCCCCTCCCCCAAGAAACTACACTGCAAGCCAGTACTCAGAGTGGCCATGTAACTACTGGCCCGCAAGGACAATGTGGGAAGGAGCGATGGGCCTCCTGAGCGGCTGGCCACCGTGGAAAAAGATGCACTGCGGACACAAACATGGACAATTTAACAGACTGCTTCAGGATTTCTTTATGTCACAGTATTCCGCACCATCAGGTGTTGCACCGTTGCACACTGTTGTGGCTCTGCGTATATTTAGGTTCTGAACGCATATTGTCTATGTCTGCCTGTCCGTGATTTCGTCCACCTTCTCATTCTTTCCAGTCCTGGTTTTGTATTGATTTTTCATTCCCTCAACTTTCACCCCTTATTTTGTATTTATTTTCATGTGCACAGCCAGTCTTGTAATTATGCATCTTCCACTGAGTCTTCTTCTGTTATGTATTGTTGAGTTAATAACGCAATAAACAACAACGCACTAGATTTTTCCTTTGCGCCCTGTGCAAATTCCGCTGTCCCATCGACCGGATCAACCCAGACGACCAACTGAAAAAAACAATATGGGAAACAGTTTTTTTAAACTTTCAAAAACTGATATGAAACTGACGTCTCGCAACTGTGCATTTCTCAAGCTGCTGTCACACTGTTGCTCATAGTGCAGTACGTCTGTGCTCACAGTGTCGCAGAGAAAATCGGGACATGGAGACTCCACATCCTAAAAAGCAAACAATTATTTAACCATTTCATTAGTTTGGGTCGGTAAGGCAAAAATACGTTTAAAAGACGAAACCATTATCTCTACCTCTTCCCCTATTATACAGAGTTCCGGACCAAATTTCTTCAGAAACGAATGTCGAATGCAGTATTGCGCTGCCCGATCAGCCTCCGTTTGCAAATCTTTGGCCGACAGCTTTTCGACGATTTGTAAGTCACCGCGTTGCATGACCTGCAACAATCTCGTAAGCAGTGTAGTTGCGCCTGGGGGCGGGCTCAAAAGGTACCAACCTTGCACCGACTCCCTCACTTCAAGAAAATTTTTCACCATTTGAAGACCAAAAAAACACATTTTCTTGGAAAAATAAATTATCAGTAGTAACAATACCAAGCAATTTATTTCGAAAATTAACGGGCTCCGGAAAAACGGTTTTCTTTCCGTTTTCGGTAGTAAAACGGTTCTTTTTAGTTAGTGACTGAAGAATGTAGCTGTTTTTGTGTGAACGTTGAAATTGATCAAATGAATCAAACGAAAATTTCTCAAAAAAAAGATTTTTCCCCAATTGTCACATTCGGAAACAAAATGAGGAAATATTTTTCCCCAGTTCTGGTGGCACTTGCTTAGGTAGGTAATTAAGAAAAACGATCGTCGAAGAAAGAAAAGCAGGAAACGCGGAAGAAAAGAACGCACGTCTTTTATTATCTTGCCGGCGTGTTCGACAATTTTGACAGCAGCCGCGGTGACTCTGGTGACAACCGAGGCCTAAAAAACAGAGTGGAGAACAGAACGTGCTCGCGGGCGGCGAGTAGTCCGTGAAAATGAAAAAGCAATAGGCAAGACAAAACATAAACATAAAAACCTGCGACCACATTATGTCGTTTTCGTGGTCGTACGGGTGGTCGTACGTTGACGATGACATTGGTCGCCAGTTTTTTTGGTGCGTTGCTTCGTCACTTTGTCATAAGACTTTTGAACCACAAAGACAGTCGCAAAACACAACAGAACAGGCTCACGATTGCGATTAGGCTTAAGCTGAAAGCAGAGGCTTCGGCTTCAGCACTGAATCGAATGAAACACACAGCTAAGTCGAACAACTTCTCTATCTTTCGTGAACGTGTACAGTGTACTCAGTGTCTGTCGGTGGCAGTGTAGTTCCTGTGGGGGAGGGGATCCCCCTCGGTACGCTATCTCCCGCTCAGGTGGTACACTATCCCCCTATCTCCCCCTCCCGGTACACTATCTCCCCCAATTTTTGCCTAAAATAGGAATTTTTAGGCCTTAAATGGACATTTTTAGGCCTAAAATGTGTGATTTTTAGGGCAATGTTCTCAAAAGTCGCTAAAATACCCTTTTTTATGAAGAATTTTTTCCAAAAAGGGGCAAAAATAGGTCAACTTTTCTACCTCAAAAAGTGACTTTTTCCTGAATTTGGGTCTTCCCCTTCCCCCCTCGGGGGTTCACTATCTACCCCTCCGAAAAAAACGGGGGGGGGTCCGCTATCTCCCCTTCCGGACCAGGAACTACACTGGTCGCGGTCGGTGGTACTGGTGTGCTGGGCGGCGTTTGCTGGATTTTTTTGGGCAAATTTTTCGCACGTCATAAACTCAACAGGAAGAAAAATTTTGTTCGCACGCCCAGCTCGGCCGGTGCAGTAGGGTAGGTTGCCGCCAGTGCTGTGGCTGGGGGGGGGTGGCGGACCCCCCAACCCAAATTCATCTATCTATCGTCAACACTTTTTGATTTCATCTATCTATCGTCAACACTTATGGGTAAATCTATCTATCGTGAACAAATTCTGGGAACAATCTATCTATCGTCAACAACAATCGACCCCAAAATGGACATTTTTGACTCAAAATCGGTATTTTGCAAAAGGCATTAGGCATTTTTAGGCCCAAAATGGGTGATTTTTAGGTCGATGTTGTCAAAAGTCGCCAAAATACCATTTTTATGGAGAATATCTTTGATGTTGCCGGGATGGCAGTGCCGTGATGCAATCATGTTGTTGTGTGTCTTTGAGAGACGAACAGCACCAAATTCCAATACACAGAATATATTGCCGAATTTTCGACACTCAATAGTGTCCTCGTCAGGGCTAAAATCAACAAAAAGAGAGATAGGAACCGGTTGTCACAAGACATCATTTCAGAAAACGCAAACAAGGTGCAAAACAGTCAGATAAACAAGTGGCATTTTGATACAGATATTGGCTATTGTTGGGTTTCAGTGCTCTGTTGATGTATGGATTGCGAGCGAGAATAAAGGCCGACTCCATAACACGCAGTTGTTTTTCTGTGTTACAGTGGTCTAGCACCTTTACGTGTTGCACTGTACATTGATGTGTGCGCATATGAATGGTCATGCCTGAGGCATTGTTGTTTTGCTTGGTGGTGCCATTGATGTGTTCTTGCACGCGCTGTTTTAGGGTTCGTGTGGTAGAGCCGATGTATGTGTAGCCTTGTGGACATGAACACGTTAATTCATACACGCAATTGCGACTGTCTGTGACTTGGGTGTTGGTGTTACGTTTGTAGTAGAGGAGCCCCCGCAGCGTTTGTTGCTTGCTGAACACCAGTTGAGTGTCGTGGTGTGTGCGCATGTACCTTTTGAGTTGATGTGAGATGTTCCCGTCAAATGGTATTGACATTCTGTTTGTGCATTTGATGGCCTGATTGTCAGGGCGAGTTAATTGCTGCGTGATGAACTGGTGACCGTAGCCGTTGCGTTTGAGTTGCGAAATGATGTAGTCATGTTCAGCGCGTAATGTTTCAGGATCGATGCAGTAGCGATCTGCGCGTTTCCTGAGACAGCTGATAAGAGCACGTTTGGTGCTCATGTCCACAAACGACGAAGCTGGCAACGTTCGGCCGGAATTGTTTGCGTCCTCTCACCCCCCTGCTCAGCTCTCTTTCGATCGCTGACATCGTTGAGCTATTTCGCATCGTGTTCGACACCGCATTTCTACAGTTCAACAACGTCATCACTATTGAGTGTCGAAAATTCGGCAATATATTCTGTGTATTGGAATTTGGTGCTGTTCGTCTCTCAAAGACACACAACAACATTTATGGAGAATGTTTTCCAAAAAGGGCCAAAAATCGGTCAAATTTTCTACCTCAAAACAAAGCGACTTTTTCCTGGATTTAGGTCTTCCCCCCTTCCCCCCAGGAAGGTACACTAACCGCCGCACGGAAAAAGGGGTAGGTACATTAACCGCCGCGCCGGACCAGGAACTGCACTGCCCCAAACAGGCAGAAAATCGCGCGCATTTAGTACATCTAGGTACATTTTCAGTACTGTTTAAACATTATTACGTACCTAGTGCACTATAATCTTGATTTTTGGGTACCCCCACCATCTAAGGTATCTATCGTCAACAAGCTTGGGTCGACCGACCCCCCAGATTTCGGACTTGGGTCATCTATCTTCTATCGTCAACACATTTCCGGGTCCCAATCTATCTATCGTCAACACCCTGACCAAGTATGTACTACACTGAGTGAGAGGGGGTAACCCCCCCCCACCCCCTCCCCCTGCCACTACTATGGCGCAAATGGACCCGGTTCACATGCTTCGCTTTCCCAAGAAATTTTTTGGAAATTTTGGTCTTTTTTATCAGAAGTGACTTATTTTACTGAAGAAGTGGGACAGGGATTTTTTTGTCAAAAATACTAAAATTTCTGACGGATTCGGCAAGTAAGTGATCAGTATTGTCTATCTGACGACTTTTTCATGGAAAACAATACCACAGAGATCGGAAACGAGCTGGGCTGGGCCGGAGATTTGGGGGGACCGGGCCGAGCAGCCCGGCCCGGTCCGGCCCGGTATGCCTAAATTTGAACGAAATTACCATTTTTTGAACCAAAAGTTTCAAATTTTTTGCGCTTCGCGCAATACTATTTCCTAGTTCTTGATCTTTTCAGTCATCGTTTTGAAGAAAGAAGCAGTAGCTACCCATACCTAGGCGTTTGCTTTGCAGCAATCAACCTACTGTACCACCAAAAAAGCCTGCCTGCAATCAACCTACCTACTGTTATACTGTACCGACCGGCCGAGCTGGGGGGAGTCGTCCGGGAAGGGGAACAAAGTTTTATTTCTACATATTGATGAGAATGTACTCTGAAGCGCTAATTTCGCGCGTCACGCGCGATTTTTCGCCTATATGGAGTGAAAAATACCGATTTTAAACCATTTTGAGCCAAAAATTATACCTACTACTGTACCAGCCGGGGCGGCGACTTACGTACTGCATCAGGATCAGTGTAGTGGCAGGCATATGGTTGCAAGGTACCCTTGGGGGGGGATGGATCCAGATGGTTGCAAGGTACCCCCCTACCCAGCCTCCGGGAGGTTGCAAGGTACCCCTGAGGTCCGAAAAAAGGGTGTTTTTTGCATGCATTATACTGCAAATTTGGCCGAAAAATTGGTACTTTTTTGCATTTTGGCCGAAAATTTCCCCAAAATACCTATTATATGGAGGTTTGCGCGCGGAGCGCGCGATTTTTTGGGGTTTTGAGGTCGAAAAACACCCATTTTTGCCTATAAAAACCATAAATTGATGGTTGCAAGGTACCCTCCGGGGTGGTTGCAAGGTACCTACCCTTCCCCCCCCATCCCCCCCAAGGGGTGGTTGCAAGGTACCTACTCCTTAGGGGGGGGAATCCCCCCCCATCCCCCCCCCAGCCCCTACACTGACCAGGAGGGCGCGTCAATCTACCTACCTACCAGTGTAGTTCCTGGTCCGGAGGGGGAGATAGCGGACCCTCCGTTTTTTTCGGAGGGGGAGATAGTGTACCCCCGAGGGGGGGAAGGGGGGGGGAAGACCCAAATTCGGGAAAAAGTCACTTTTTGAGGTAGAAAATTTGACCTATTTTTGCCCCTTTTTGGAAAAAATTCTTCATAAAAAGGGCATTTTGGCGACTTTTGAGAACATTGACCTAAAAATCACACATTTTTGGTACAAAAATGCCCATTTTAGGCCCTAAAATGCCTATTTTAGGCAAAAATTGGGGGAGATAGTGTACCCGGAGGGGGAGATAGGGGGATAGTGTACCACCTGAGGGGGAGATAGCGTACCCGAGGGGGGGGACCCCCCCTCCCCCCCAGGAACTACACTGCTACCTACCCACCTACCTGCCTACCTTTCCCCCCAGCTGTACCAATGAAAACAAGTACCGTAAAAACCTAAATAGAGCCCCCCCCCCGGAATAGAACCCCCCTCGGAATATCGATCGAAAATAACACCGGATTTGGAACGCTCTCGCTGAGAAACGAAAATAATTTTTTGAAAATGGGGTCAGTGAATTAATAGAGCCCCCCTTGTATTTAGGTTTTTACGGTATTCTGCAGAAAATTTTCGAATTTTTTTCAGCTTTTTGGACTTTTTTTAGTTTTCAGCCCTTGAAATTTGGCTGACCGGGCCGGGCCGGCCGATCGCCGATCACAAGCCAAAACGGGCCGGGCCGGGCCGGGCCGACCTGCAGCCCTCCACCGGGCCGGGCCGACTTTACCCGGCCCGTTTCCGATCTCTGGAGCCAAAAATTCGAGCCGTGCCGGAGATTTGGGGGCTCGGGCCGGGCCGGCCGAACCCGGCCCTATTGCGACCTCTGCTTTTTTGACGATTTTTTCCTTCGACCACGACCACCCACAAAATCGGGCCGGGCCGGGCCGCGATTTTGGACTTTCAGATCGGGCCGGGACGGGCCGGACCGGAGTTTTGGTCAGTCGGGCCGGACATGACCGGGCCGAGCTCGATCCTAATCTCTGGTATTATATTCTCCATCTCCGCGTCTGCCACTGTGCCACTCTGCACTGCACCGCGCCCGGTGTCGCGTGCTCCTTGTCTTGGGCGAAAATAGAGGAAATGAAAACTGTGAGTGGTTGCCGTAGCCGTATGTGGACACTTCTTGACGCACGGACAAGAATTCTTGTCTTTCTTGTCTTTCCTGTCTTTCTTGTCTTTCTTGTCCGTATAGTCAAGAAGTGTTCAAATTCAAATTCAAATTTTATCTGTAAGCTCACGCAAAGACCTTCAGGAGATCCGGCAAACACCTAAAAAAGAGACATATCAGTAAAGGCAGTCTACGGGAGGTTGTCACTCAGCCCCCGAATACCGTAATCCACCGCAAGAGAGATCGTTGCGAGACCCATGCTGATCGCTGCTTATCGACACGTGTATTAGCGGCAGCAAGCTGGAAATTGTCATCATGCGCGTCGATCACCAAAACTTGGAATTGTTTGTTGGTGTTGGCGCTAACACGCAAAACATAGATAAAAAACAAAATGGTCTCAACACGATCTTTGCAGATCAAAATTACGGTGGGTTACGGTATTCGGGGGCTGAGTGACAACCTCCCGTAGACTGCCTTTAAATAGCACACAAAATTATAATCATGAATGATCAAACGACAAAACGTACCGGAGAGATTCAAAAACAACAAACAACACAGCAACGGCAGGCGATAAATCAGCGATTGATGGCGAACACGAGATGATAACAGATGTCAACAAAATTGATGATGACCTGAAAGCAGCAACCCAGTGACTGAGGGGATCAGTCAACGACAGCTGAGAATTTTGATGAGATGTGGCAAGAAACTACGTCTCGACCACGTGAGTTTAGTTTAGTTTTAAAGGCCGCAATTGAGGCAGCAGAGACGACGTCCTCTGGGAGCCTGTTCCAGAGGTCCACGACACGATAGGCCCAGTACCCGGACAAGTCTGCACCCGCGCCATGGACTCGACACAAACCGTGGGAGTGCCCTCGGGTTGGGCGGCCGGTGTCACGAGATGGAAAGAAGGATTCCTTGGTTACCCCAGGTGTTAATTAATTAATCACTTTTGTCACCTACTGTGACTCAAAATCTTGATGTTTCTATCTTATATCGCCTTGAGTATAGTCCAACAACAACAGCTAATGCAGAATTTATGTCCACTGCGTTGCCTGATCCGCCAAGCACATAGCGCACACTTTTTGACTGTGTGTGTATTATTATTTCTGTCTTTCTTGTCCGCGTAGTCAAGAAGTGTATGTTACGCCCGGGCGTAATGACCACTTCTTGACTATACGAACAAGAAAGACAATAAAGACAGGAAAGACAAGAAAGACAAGAATTCTTGTCCGTGCGTCAAGAAGTGTCCACATACGCACGTCACGCAGTGATCAAATGCAAATTAAGATACGGCAGTTTTGCGTCAGTTACTCAGTTCAGTTGGATTCGTGTGTGGACACTTGTTGAATGTATGACAAAAATAATAAATGTCATATTTGTCATAAATGTCACACGCATCAACAAGTGTACATAACAGCACGACTGTATTGTACACTTGTTGAATGTATGACATTTATGACAATAATGTTTGTGCAATCAACAAGTGTACAAAACAGCACGACTGTATTGTACACTTGTTGAATGTATGACATTTATGACAAATAACGCTGAATTCAGCAATTGGGTGAATTATAACAACCAAACTGCACGAACATAACTTGGCGGAACGTGAAGAACAAAAACATCGATGCGCTTTTGAAATTGGATTTTCCCGCTCTTTACTGATCTGCAGGTTTTTTTTTGAAATCAATGATGCTTCATGCAGGCAGGACAAACCACAGCACGAACTTTATCACAAAACATATTTTTATTTTCACTGAATGGGTTTACTGAATGTTAATTTGGTGCATTTCGAACAGTTTGTATAAAATTACGTGCATATTTTACACATTTTTTGCATATTTTACATGAATTCAGTACTTCACACGAACAAAAACAGCAACAAATTGATAAACAGTGACAAATCGCTTTACCACCATGCTTTCTTCCGCGTGCATTTTTTGATGTTTCCTCGAATCACCTCATGTTGCAACTTGTACCTACCTTTTTGATTGCATAACACGTTGAAAACGGTACAGTTACCCTGGAAACAGAAGGAAAGCCGTGATGAAAGTCCAGTTTTTCAGCGCCCAAATTTTGTGAAAACAGCTGCACACGAAAGTCTCAACAAGTGCGCAAAACATGACTGCACAAAATGCTATTTGTCATAAATGTCATTTTTGTCATACATTCAACAAGTGTACAATACAGTCGTGCTGTTTTGTACACTTGTTGATTGCACAAACATTATTGTCATAAATGTCATACAATCAACAAGTGTACAATACAGTCGTGCTGTAATGTACACTTGTTGACGCATGCTTTAACTGTGCTTAATTTATTTTTGTCACACAGTCAACAAGCGTACAAAACGCACCCCCGTGTTTTGTACAGTTGTTTACAGTCAACAAGTGTCTAGTTACCGTTGGATTTGGATTGCATTTTTCTTTGATTTTAAAATCGAGCACAAGTGACAAAAAAGTCACGAAAAAAGTGAGCGGGTTCAGTAGTATTGAGGGTTGATACCGTAAAACCCTAAATACAGCCCCCCTGGAATAGAGCCCCCCCCGTAGTCCCCCAACCCCAAAAAGGGGCAGTGCTGAAAAGGGGTCAGTCGTCATTTAAACAACGGTCGCAATCGGGCCGGCCCGGGCCGGGCCGCGACTTTGGGCTTTTGGCTCGGGCCGGGCCGGAGATTTGGAGGGTCGGGCCGGGCCGGGCATCCCGACCCGAAGCTTCTGAAGTGAAGAAAATACACTAAACAGGCCATTTTTAGAGGCATTATCAAAAATGATTTTTTTTTCATCGGGGGCCAAATGAAAAATAGAACCCCCATTTTTAACCGAAAAATGGGCATTTTGAGGGCAAAGATCGGGGTGGGTAGGCGGGTATGGTCCCAGAGCGGGGCGGGTATGGGGTAGTGTACCAGGCCGGGGCGGATAGGGTACCATTTTGGGGGGACCCCTCCCCCCAGCCACAGCACTGGTGGAGATGTTTTTTTGGTCTGAAAATTGCAAAAAAATTTTGAGGGTTAGAATCTGACCCCTCCCCCCCCCCCAGCCACAGCACTTGGAGGAGATGTGTTTTTTGGTCTGAAAATTGCAAAAAAATTTCTTGAGGATTAGAATCTATGTTACAAAATCGCTTTAAAAAGTCAAACAACTGAGAACTGAGCGACCCTTTTTCGTGCCTACAACACGCAGGCGGACATCAACAACTTTATAGGGGATCGCCCACCCCCGCTGCCGTGACACTGCCCCCACCCCTTAAAAGAACCCTCAAAAAATGCGGCACTCCTGAAGTATACGGGAACGGGTGCTCAAATGTGGTTACCAATGCAGCCCCCGTTCAAATAAAACGTGAAAAAATACAGCCTCCGTGTATTGTAGGGCTACGGCAGGCAAGCACGGCGAGCTGAACGAAACAACAACGACCAATTCCAAGAAAATACAAAAACTATTGCCGAATCCACATTATGGCTGACAACGGCGCGGCAGTAGCGGTGGCGAATGGTGCTGCTGCTGCAGCGGGGGCACCCGCAGAAGGAGGCGAACAAGCGCAAGCGCAGCCCAACGTCTGGGGCATGATGAAAGGACTGCTCACCCGAATGGTGGTCATTTATTTCATCTCAAGTATGGTTCGCAACTGGCGACAACCAGCGACACCCCAAAACGGCACAACAACCGCCGGCGGAGGGCAGGCGGCTCGCTCCTATCCCGCTGCCAGAAATCTGTGGAATAAGGGCATGGAGTTTGATTTATACGTTTATCTGTCGCCCTCGATGGAGAAATTTGACGATTTCGATGATCCGTCCAGTCTGTTCTGGAAAGAATCAAATCTGGTGTACGGAGATTGGACTTCGGGAGAAAATAACGATGGAATTTACACAATGGTTTGTTATATGTTTTTCTGATCATGTCAATTCGGTTTTTGAAGATTTTTGATTTGCTATTATATTATTTTCAGACCAAGGAAATGGACACAAGTGAAGAACTGCGCAACAACGGCAGCATGTACGTTCACGTGTTCGTTGTTCGCACGGGCGATTCGCCCAACCCGACCAGTCACGATCACAACAAACGTTACACGATATACAAGACCAGACGATTGAACAAGTTCAAAAAGAAAACGTTGGTTTTGCTTTTGTTTCATTTCTCACCGTGTTAGGACGATCAGTTGTAAAAATTTTAGATATCAACGAACTCAAAATCTGCTCACGGGCGAAACTGAAGCGTCCATAGAGGAGCAGCAAAAGGCCGAAGTGATGAAAAGTGAAGTTCTGTCGCATTGGCATCCGAATTTGACGATCAATATTGTCGAAGACTACACGACCTGGCAGAAAGGTTAACGAGTTTTGGACAAATGTACATACATACAGTGTAGTTCCTGGTCCGGAGGGCGAACAGGCGGTACCCCTTTTTTTCGGAGGGGGAACAGACGTACCCATCTGGGGGGAGGACCCAAATTTGGAGAAAAGTCATCTTTTGAGGTCGAAAATTTGACTCGTTTTTACCCCTTTTTGGGAAAAATTGCAATAAAAGGGTTATTTTAGCGATTTTTGACGATATTGCCCTAAAAATCACTCATTTTATGCCTAAAATGCCTATTTTAGGCCTAAACTTGCCTATTTTTGGGCAAAAATTGGGAAGCAGACGTACATGGAGGGGGAACAGGGGGCAAGCGTGCCATGGAGGGGGAACAGACGTACCCGAGGGGGGCCCCCCTCCCCCTAGGAACTACACTGCATACACTGTTAGCTGTGTTAGATAAAGAACGGAAATAATAGTCTGTAAGTTATTACTTGCAAATGTTTTCCAAACGCCAGGTGCCCTTCCCCCACCGTTGGACGAATACGTGGAGTTCGACGCAATGGCCAACACCTACAAACCGGTGTTCTTCTTCAACGATTACTGGAATCTCGGCTCCGAATACCAGCCGTTGAACGACACAGTCGAGCGCGTCAACCTGTCCATCACCTATCAACCGATGTCGTTGTTCAAATGGCAGTTATACGCCAGCCAGCAGATGAGAAACAAGTGGGCACGCGAATTGACGTCTATTTCGAATTTCATGAAAAATGAGATTATGAAATAAAAATTATTACAACTTTCAGATGGTCATCGCTGTTGAGCGGTGATGAAGAGGACGATGATCAAGACTCGCTCAAACAAGCCATTCTCGAAACAAATCCCATTTTGCTCGGTTGGTCGATTGATCTTGGATTTGATGGTCTTGTTTATGTTTGCTGCAGATCTTACACATTTCTTTAAAATTTCATAGGCGTAACAATCTTCGCGTCACTTCTACACACGGTGTTCGAGTTCCTGGCATTCAAGAACGACATTCAATTCTGGCGCAATCGTCAGTCCCTCGAGGGGCTGTCTGTGCGCAGTGTACTCTTCTCCGTGTTCACTTCGGTCATCGTGTTGCTCTATGTGCTCGACAATGACACAAACTTTATGGTCAAGGTTCGTGGTGAAATCTTTTTTTAATTTCTTGTTCCTTTTTGGTCTTCTAACTAAGAACTCGTTACAAATATCCAGGTTTCAATCGGTATTGGTCTATTAATCGAGTTGTGGAAAGTGCCGAAGTGCATGGACGTTTACATAGATCGTGAGAACAAATGGCTGGGTGTGATACCTCGCATTGTGCTCGAGGACAAGGGCAGCTATGTGGAGAGCTCAACCAAAGAATATGATAAAGTGCGTTGTTTCTACTTTGCTGTCGAATATTTTTTTCATTTTCAAACCTGAAACGCAAATCACAGTTGGCATTCCGCTACCTGTCGTGGGTGTTGTTCCCTCTGCTGGGCGGTTACGCAGTCTATTCGCTGATGTACGTCGAACAACGCGGCTGGTATTCGTGGGTGCTGTCGATGTTGTACGGCTTTCTGCTCACATTCGGTTTCATCATGATGACGCCGCAGTTGTTCATCAATTACAAACTCAAATCGGTGGCGCATCTGCCCTGGCGTATGTTGACCTACAAGTTCATCAACACCTTCATCGACGACCTGTTCGCGTTCGTCATTCGAATGCCGACAATGTATCGGATCGGTTGTTTCCGCGACGATATCGTCTTTTTGGTCTACATCTACCAGCGATGGATCTATCGTGTCGATCCCACGCGCATGAACGAGTTCGGCCAGACCGGACTCGACCATCAACAAGCTAATGGCGATGCACAACCGGCTGCTGCTATTGAGCATCGGGCTGAGGGCGGTGATCAACCCGACGAGGAGGAGCAGAACGAAGAGAGTAAGAAAGACAAGTAGATGCGATTTGTTCGCTACAATTACATTTGAACTAGATGTAGGGCAGCGCTGGTGTCTTTATCTGTTCTGGCATTTTTTTAATCGTCCATCTATTTATGTGTCACGCCCATGCGTGTGACTAGTCTGTTATTGTTGTTTCTTCGTTCTTTTTATACTTATTCTGAAGTCTCTTTCCATTAAATTTCCAAAAATAATCTTGTCACGTTAACCTTTTTGATATACGGATGGTGATCAGTTCGCTCTAAAAAAATTGATTTTGCTCGCTGAAAAAGCGGAGGGCGAAACCCAATTTGACTTCGCTCGGTCTTCGCTCATGAGCGAAGAGCGACTTTTGCTCCTTGTCGCTCATTTTTGGCTCTCAGGCCGTTCGTCTCAAAGGCTAATTTTAACATGGATAAGCAAGGTGATAGTTATATTTCTAAATTTCAGTCTCAATAGGACACCAGAGCGATTTCGCTCAATGAGAGAAATGTCTAATTGGCTTCGCTCCGGTGCGAACAGCGAAATTTTTAAGAGCTAACCCATCCCTATATACGGACAATTTGGCTTTTCAGGTTTGTTGTTAACATTGTCTATTCAATCCTATGCGTTAACTCAAATATTTATTTTCATATTTCAATTCCAGTCACACAGTACAGTATATCGAATTGGAACGCGGTGTATTGTGATATATGTGTCGCACGCACGCCTTGCAAAATCGTCTATTCATTTCCACCTAAAGCTTCATGTTTTAAAAATGTGCATTCACCAGAGTGAACAAACTATTTAGTGTTCTCTTGTTGTATTCGCGACCACACCCACTTGTGGTTCTGTTGTAGGTATCGTGTTTTGTAATTCTACCTATGATATGCGTGCTTGCTGAGCCATGATCCGAGATTTTTACGTGTCACATTTTGTTTAGTTAAAGCTGCTGGTTAACAACCCTTCGACCGCGCTTGATCTTGGGGGTAGCACATAAAAACAAAGTTTGGATATCGTGTTACTCGACCCTAATCTGGCGAGCCGATTGGTTGCTTCCTGATGTTTCACGGCCACGTTGAAGTTTGCCCCTGATGAAAAAAACCGAAAAAATTTGAAACGCTGCTGTGACACGAATAGGCTGTTTCAAAGTTTGACACTAGAATGACAGCAACCTCCAACAGTGTGCCGAAAACCGCAATGCACAATAGCTATTGAAACGTCCGCATTGTTGAATAAAAAAATAAAAGGTTTCAGAAACCTGGCCATTTTTTGTTAGGATTTTCTACTCGTATAATTTTAAGCATCTGTGGCGAATGAAATAAGTTGTCAATTACAAATAAAAATCCTCTAATTATCAAGTTTTTTGTTTGTGCTCCCCAGTTTTCAAAACCCTACACAGCACACACAATGTTTCCCACAACATGCGCAAGGCAGCCATTCCACAGCGCACACACAACGACAACACAGCCGGCAGAGCGACAACACAGCAATGTTTCAGCTGGCAAGCTTTGTTGTGTGTGTGCACTGTGGAATGGCTGCCTTGCGCATGTTGTGGTAAACATTGTGTGAGCTGTGTAGGGTTTTGAAAACTGGGGAGCACAAACAAAAGACTTGATAATTAGAGGATTTTTATTTGTAATTGACAACTTATTTCATTCATCACAGATGCTTAAAATAAAATTATACGAGTATAAAATCCTAACAAAAAATGGCCAGGTTTCTGAAACCTTTTACTTTTCTATTCAACAATGCGGACGTTTCAATAGCTATTGTGCATTGCGGTTTTTGCCACAATGTTGGAGGTTGCTGTCACTCCAGTATCAAACTTTGAAACAGCCTATTCGTGTCACAGCAGCATTTCAAATTTTTTCGGTCTTTTTCACCAAGGGCAAACTTCAACGTGGCCGTGAAACATCAGGAAGCAACCAATCGGTTCGCCAGATTAGGGTCGAGTAACACGATGTCCAAACTTTGTTAAAATATACTACCCCCCAAGATCAAGCGCGGTCGAAGGGTTGTTAACCAGCACCTTTAAGAGCAATCAACCTGTTATTGTTGCAATGGTCATTTCTTGTTTTTGTGAGATAGAAAATAAAGCCATGATCCTTCTTCCTGATGTTTATTGTTGCACATAGCCGTCTAACAATCAACACCGGCACAGTTCCGGTGATATTGCTCGCTGAAGGTAGTCGCACGCAGACTAGTTGAGTTAGGCCGTCTTCACAATGACACGGTTTCACGGTTTCACGGTTTGCTTCGTTGGCGTCTTCACAATGAAATCCGATTTCACGGTTTCACGGTTTTAAAATTGTGTCTTCACAATGACACGGTTTCACGGTTTCAGCATAATGTAAGAATTAAAGTTAATTCAACTGAGTTTATATCTATTAGCAGATGCATATTGTTGTCCAGAGTGAGCAGATCCAAAGCAGGAACATAAAGAGCAGACCACAGCAGTATCTCGTCACATTTCTGAACATAAACACCTGACAAATAGCACAACTTTGGGCACAATGATCGAAATATTATTGTCAATTTCAGAACATAAAGAGCAGACCACCCAAACCATAAACTTTCATCATTTCAGAACATAAAGAGCAGACCACTAGAGCTGCACACATGGAGCAGTGAACTAAAAGCAATCTAAGGCGCACTGGACAGCCATTGCACTGTTGGATTGGCAACGGCGAGTGCCTGTGCGGCTATCTGTTTCGACTTTCGGGCTTCATACACCATCATTTGAAACTGAGCTTTCAGGTATGCCCGAGTGTCTGGGTCCAATTCATCAAGGTCATGCGCAAGACCGACACAGAATGACATTGACCCGCTCTGCTGTTGTTCTTTGTCCTTTTCCAGCTTGTCCTGACTTTTCTTGATGAATTTGTCCATATACATATGGACAGTGTACTTGTGTTTGGGTGATCGGTCGATACTTTTCGTGTATGGTAACCTGTCTCGCTCCTTATATTCTTCATGTTTCTTGCAGTGATACCTGTGTCCAGCTCTTTATATTCTCCGTGCCTCTTGAGAGTGATCGTTCTGTCTAGCTCTTTATATCCACTGGCACGTGGCACCCTGCCCTTGCATCAGTAAAACAACTGGTCAGAAACAAAATGAGGGCCGAATTCTTTACGCTTTTTGTTGCTATAATGAAGGTCTTTTCACCATCAGGTATGGGCAATCCGCCAGCTCATGGCACTCGCGCACACAGGCTACATGCTACATTACTGCCGTCAATGAATGCATCTATTCTCTGCAGTTATTCATTGAAACATCCCCAAATTTTGCAGTGGCGCAGAAAAGTGTTATGGCAAGCAGCTAATAAAAACCGGATAAATTAAAAAGCGGTAATCAAAGTATGACATTCGCCCAAAGCGTACATCTTGTTTAGAAAATGGCGTGTGCTGCTGCACGCGCTGTGTGTATAAAAAGTGACATGAGCCGATGGATTGCCCATACATACACACTTTGACATACAGGTACGACCAAGCCAAAGAGAATAATCAATCACAGAATGCGTTAGAGTAAGCGTGCGAACATTACAATGTTGTGTCCCTGAAATCGCAAGCTTTTGTGGTCAAACTATCAATGTTGGAACAATTCTTGAGCCAAATACGTGCAGCAAATGCGCCAAAACCGTGTACAAATCAGAACCGGTTCTAATTGGCTTTTTTCCGGTTTCACGGTTTCAAAACAATAAGACCCAACCGTGAAACCGTGTCATTGTGAAGACAACAAACGTGAAACCGTGAAACCGTAAAACCGTGAAACCGTGTCATTGTGAAGACAACAATCGCAAAACCGTGAAACCGTGTCATTGTGAAGACGGCCTTAAAGGTAAACACGATTTTCAACCTTTGGCCGAACATGACATAACAGAACAAGGCTGAACTGATTTAGATGTGAAAAATTGTACCGTATGAATGTTTCCGGCATGCATTCGGCCTAACTTCAAACGAACTGTAACGGAACGAACGTTCTCTATGTCCGATGACCATAAATTTTTTCGTTGTGAAAGTGGTCGCGATATCCGTCTGGAGCGTGTTGAAGTTTCAATGGGTGGATGTCAAGAATCACACAATGTAATCGGTTCTTTATCTGTTAAAATGTTTTTTACTGAAGAGAATGAATCTGGCCCACTCCAACATAAAGGCTATGAAACACACAATTACAAGTGCTCCAAGCATGATCAGCACTCCACCAATGTCGGAAAGTCCTAATTTGCTTACGATTGGGATATTGTTTCCGCAGTCATCGTCGTCACGTGGCCGGGTGCTGTACTGTGGCCAATATTTGGAAAAAATATTCTTCGTAATATGATCAGCCAAGGCGGCTAGTTCGCGATTAATAAGTGGCATCAGCGTGAAATTCTTCCGGCACAGCAATGTATTGTATCCGAAATTATCTGGCAGAAACTTGGCTTCCATCCAATGTAGCTCGCACATTTCGCTTTTATGGGTTCCTGAGAAAGATAGGGAGCTGCGTGCATCAAGTAGAATAATTCACAAAAGATTTATTGTAAGCAGTCAACCGGGATGGTCCAATCGGATCGACTTCGGGCTGGCGTATGATCGATGCACGTATCGCCGATCGTGCAAAATTTTTCTGAACATCAACGTGACGTTGGGCTCAAACAAGATTGGATTGTGCCTGTAATAGATATCATCTGTGCGCTTAGCTACTTTCTGAGTTAAATACCCTGTACCGTATTGCTTCCTTAAGTCGTGCGTAGGCCGGATCGGTGGCTTCGCGAATCTTTCGCGCAAAAGAGTACTCCGGGTCCTCCATGATTAATTGAAGGTGTCCGTTTGATATCTGCTCCAGCAGCTCGTCGAAGCTCTGTACTTTTAATGTGGGCCGATACAGAAGTTTGCCCAGCACCTGGAAGTGCAAATGGGATCAAATTGTGAAATGGATTTCTGCTAAAGCGCAAACGTCTAGTGGCATGCAGGGTTGGAAAAAAATTTTGAACGAGTTTTTTTTAAATTTTTTTAGAAAGTCTCAGGTTCGGTGAAACTTGACCGATTTTGCCTAGAAAACACGAAAAAATGCAACTTTAATTGATGTCACTCTTGGGACTTGATTTGCATCACTTGTGAAGGGTGTTTACGTGATATCGGTGCGATGTAACGGTCTGCGCTTGATATGGACCGATGATTGTCGCTGTATATGGTATGTATCTGACACAATAGTTTGTGGTCGAATAAGCAAGATTTACTCACAAACCAGACAGAATTCAGTCAATAAGCTGCAGAAACACTTGTCGGGTCGCTGAATCAGTTGCATCTGACTGACTGTGAGCTCCCCGATGTTGGGACTTCGAGGTACACGTAGGTATGTGCATATTGTGTCTCATGTATCACGGGTAGGTATCGCAACATCATTTGGGGCATCTTACTTAGATACCAATTTTGCCTCAAACGTGATTTTTTTGAAGAAAATGTTTCGACACGAGAAAAATGACAAAAATACCCACGCCCAAAAAGGCCATTTTTGGACATTTTACAGCATTTTGTAAACCGAAAACTTTAAAAAAAATGTTCCAAAAGCCTTTTTCACCCAACCCTGGTGGCATGAGCTTACAATTCCTTGGTACATGTTGGTGAAGATGAGTGTAGTGAACGCAATCGTAAGTGTCAGCACGGAGCCTGTTACCAATGGATTACTGCGTTTGTACTGGCTGATTTTTTTCGCCACCTTGTGAGAAGCGTACCATACAACCGTCAGTTCTGCGATTGCGACACCTGAGTATTCTGGCATAGTTGTAACGAGCAAGATGGGTGACACATTTTGTTCGCTCGGCGAAATAAAACGCTGGGACCTGACCGTTCTACTCAGCTGCGGGAACCACTTACATAACACGGACTTGTGGGGCTCTATCTGGAAAATCTACGGAATTGAGTCTCATGTGGCACCATTCGGGGGGGGGCTGTATTTGGAAAACTCGGCTACTTACTCAAAGCAACCAATGATAGCTCATCGAAAACACGCATAAATTTGGAAGCATCGAATGCAATTGATCGTCTTGATATAATGAGGCCTCGAAGTGCTGGGAAAGTTGGATTGGACAACGAGAACCGCTGCAATCGGTTTGGCTGCAAAATGATGTTTTTGAAGCATCAACAATACATATGAAAGAATTGAACTAACCAAAGGAGTAAATCCGTCCATGATACAATCAATGTTCAAATGAGAAGCGTTTGGCTCAAAGACATCCAACGAAGACGTGATGCCCAGATTGCTCATGTCCACCAATTCATACCGTATGCTCAATCGGCGCAACACAATAGCCATAGTCTCCGCAACAATGCCTGGAATATGTTCTCCGACTTTGCTTTGTTCTTTGTTGATTGAAACTGTGGCGAAGCTCTGGACAGACCTTTGTCAAGAAACTGACCTGGATAAACACAACCAGCACTTGGAGCCAGCTGTTTTTTCTCATATGCACATCGTTGTACGAAATACGGAGTGTAACCGATTAAAAAACGCAAGGCTATGCTACCGTTGGTAGTGATCATATTTTCAAATCATGTGATTGTCACTAATGTCCTCTCTGGTCTGCGATAAACAATTCGCGAAAGTTGCGTTTGTTTTCATCAAGGTCACTTCCACAGTGCATGTCGGTCAAGGACGACCTTTTAGCAGTATTTTACCACGTGGTCGACCAAAAGAAACATGAAACCACCTGAATGCTAGCTGCCAAAAGCAGCGAATTTTTTAGTTTGATCGAATTGAGCCATGAGGTTGTATCCTCTTTTCATTTACATACAGTAGCTAAGCAGTATTTCGATTCGATGAGCTGCCCGCAATACGCTCTCCTGGCGGGGGGCTGGTATGCTAGATAACATTAAGCTTAAATATTTGTTTTCAAGTCTGGCGTGTGAGCTTGTGTCAACTTTATACGTTGAATAAAACTCGACAACACAATTATGCTCTGTGGGTAAAGATATGAAAACATATGCAGTTAGAGTATTTGAGCCGATTTTAAATGTGGAAGTTCACCCCTGCGTTGTCAATTCATCATCAATTTTATGGACTCAGACTTCAACATTGAGTTGACTCGCTATAATTCAGCGCGGTTTCTCGTTGTTGATTCCAAGGAACCTAAAAATTAGTTATAGTTAGCATCTCACAAAGGCGCATGAAATGCGATGGCTGAAAATAGTACCTGAAAGTCTTGCTGTTCCGGTGGTTTCTCACTCCTCGTTTTTCGCAACACACTGACCATCAGTTTTTGCTCTTCATTTTCGTCTCCCTGTGCACCATAGATCGCGGATTGCCTCTTCCATTCAGACCTGGATCGGTGTGTTTGAATACAGCATCTAGCATTTCATAAGGAGACATTCACATCAACACTTTGAACCTGCTGTAAACAGGCGAATTGTATGCAGTATTCGATGGATAACTTGAGGTCATCAAGTCGGGCGCCGTGTTTTGACGCGATGGGCTGCCAAAGCGCGAGCTCGATTGCTGAAACGAACACACAAAGTGAAGTTAATTGAAAGCATTCCATCTGAAATTCCGGGATAATCACCTGCAGTCGTTGCTGTATGTCGTTAGCTCGCTGCTGTCTCATCACCACAGCCACGTCTTGACCTCCACCTTGTTCCATCATCCAGTTGCGTTCCAGCTCGGCTAACAGCTCACTGTTGTTCTGCAGATCTGCAGATGCACAGAAAACGTACAGATACAGCTGCATATATGTACGTACTAGGCGTCAGTCTTCGTTTATACATACATACATGCGTATATTCTACATGCACACACTAATCTCGCTCGTAAGTCAATCCTCGTGCCGAAAAGCACCTACCCGGGTTCGCATTCATGTGTTGCATCAGCTCTTCCACTTGCTCCGCCGCTGATTGGTGATGCTGGCTTGGTCCTGCAGAAATTGTGACTGTCATGTTAAGGTCGGTTTATACTCTGACTGCCTGGCGGTAGCAGTCAGAAATTTGTGACTGCTCGTTCGGTCAGCTCATTAACAGAGAAAGAACAGTAGGCGGCAGGCAGCGGTCAATGGACAAAGCGGAACAGGCAATCACCACAAGCAATCATAGCCTTGCCGGACACTACTGTGTGGTAGTGACTTCTCCGGATTTTGACTTCTACTTCCCGGAAGTCAGAAGTATAAATCGATCTTTAGTCACGGTCATTTTGATTTTCGTCCTCGAGAGGTGTGGACAAAATAAACTCGTCAGTGGAACATCAGGCCGTATATAAAGGCATTGCGTTCGGTCAGTAGACAAAGGGCTAATCATAACTGATTCAATGGTTTGCCAGAGTAACACTTCCAATTTGGTGCTGGTTTAAGTAACGCCTCCAGCTGTGAAGGCGGCCACCCTACGAGGCAATTACTATAACCCAATTCTGCAGCGCAATCCTCCTGCTGCGCTGCCGCCCAAAGTCCACCACCTGGGCCGATATTTTATTCCTTAGCCAGACTTCGGTTAACGCAGATGTGTGTTTGAGTGTATTTCTGTGATCCACATCGTGCTGCAGTTGATGGCACTTACCGTAGGCCTGCTCCACCGCCGCACGCGATCCTCGTCGAGCTGCACTAATTGACTGTACGGTTACGGTATTGGGTGGTTCGAAGTTGGTGTAACTCAACAGGTGGTCAGCTGAAACTGCGTCGATTTGGAAGGGCCATGGCCGGTAAACACCGGCGAATCCGCACAGTTTCAGCTTCATGCGATCCATCACGTTCAAGCATTGCGCCGTGTGGCCCTGTAACAATATTGTGACACTTAGCAACTGTAGTAGTAACTTGTATGTATGTACCACAGCCGCACACTACGCGAAGAGATTCCAAATGCGAATGCCCGCTATGTACTTACAATACATGGTAGGTTCCTATGTAGAGGCTGGCGTTTTTGTCTGACCCTGCAATTGTCAAACTACGAACTAACGGCCAAATTGAGCGCCTCAATCATCAACACGTATGTGAACGCGCTGGTGTTGGTAATCTGTCGATAGAAGGATATGCGTCGGACCGTGACGTCACGTGGCATTGCACGTGCGATGAACCGTACACCGGTCCACGTCTTCCAGCTTTGTACGAACCCGCGATTGTACATGTGCTCCATCGTTTTGAACGCCAGAATTATGTAGCCTATGACAAGTTCATTGTTCAGTTGTTTATTTCATAAATGAAACTATAGTTCAGGCACTCACCTCGTCCTTCCTTGTCCGCTGGCGTGATGCGCGATTGCTTGCCCACCTCGACTAGTTGCAACTCTTCGTAGCACCCTGGAATCCATGCACTCACTTCAATCTACTGATAATTTCTCGCCCGAAATTCAAGTTTCCGACCTTTCTCAATCGGAGTTTTGTTTGGATCGAGATTGAACATTTTTGAGTCGTTCGTCAAGCGATTGAACTCGAACACATCCTGATACGTCGAGAACATGGTCACGTCGCAGACTGGGAACGTCACTGTAACATTTGAAATGCGTCATGATTGAACCAGAAACGCGAAAATTTTCTGGAAGTAGAGCGTTTTCAACGTACAATGACGTTCGTAGGATTTGAGTCGCCTGACATGTAAGGCCTCGATGTGTGCGAGCCTGTACGACACTTCATGCAGACTGCCGTTCGGCGATGTCAAATACCTGCAATTGGAAATTTTTTATAGCAATATTTCTTTGATCTATCTGAAGCTCGCAAAATATCCCAAACTTTTCCCCACCTCTGTGTGACAGCGTTTTGTTCACTGTGGTTGACCACAAACGCAAACACTGCGTATCGTCTCAGTCCCACTGATGTTTCACTGACGATCGGCATTGGGATTGGTCGAAGGTTGCGATTAATATCAAAACTGGTGCTCGCGATGTGCGGATCTGGAATTATCTGGGCCTACCGTTTCTTTGTTTGCTCAGTGCTCTCGCATCAAAACTGCAGCTTCTGTATTGCGTTGCGTTATTTCAGCTAAACAGACCTAAACGGACTAATAATAATGCTATATGTGCGTAATGGCTTGCCAATCTCCAGTCGGCTTTCGTTTGGAAGGCTACTGGACAAAAACGGCACAGCCGTACTTCATGTTTGACTTGAGCAGGTGGAATTTTTCGTCGCTTTCCCTGAGTATTGTATCTAGTAAGTCGAACGCTTCTGCTATACCCATAAGGCATACTGCCTTCAGTCGTGTGCTTCTGGGCTGCCACCTACAGGTGCCAGGTATACATTGTAGCAGGCAAGCACTAATGTATTGATAAAATAAACTGAATGAAAAACTTAACGATGCTCAGCTGAACTTTGTTCCAAATTGGGCAGCCAACAACAATGCTCATTCTACAATTGTGTCCGAGTTCATAGTACTACAACCAAAAAGACTTATTCAACCGACCTTGGTCCAATAAAAGGTCCACCCACCCACTTACAAGCTGCTAAACTGACTCCAGAGAGCCAAGAAAGGCCACTAAATTGGATCTAGTCAGCTGGTTTGGCTTGGTTGGTGCAATCAGAGTGGCAAATAACCAACCTGGCTGCTGGTCGAAGCCACTTGTGTCCTGCGTCGGCAATATTGGGCCGTTTGTGGTCGTTAGTTCAAACATTCTGATTCAATCACGGCGCCCGTCAGTTCAGGTCAATAATTGGGCTCGTTCTCGCCGCTCACAACCGGAATCCGTCTTGAAAACGTAGTGCTGCTCCGCGTCCACATCTCGGGTGATTATGTGCTTCTTGTACTCTACGATTATAAGGGACAGTGTTATATACGTTTAGTTCACGGACGCTGTTTCGGTACAACACTAAAACGCAGTCCAAGTAGCTTATGAGCAGCCCAGCCACTGAACGATGGGATGACTTGCATGCAGCGACGGAAGAACGACGTACAATATGAGCTACAAAGCATCCTGTCCGACACACGCACAAGCGACCACTCCTGGGCGTCAAACGACGGTTAATTTTATGCAGCAAGCCGCATCAATGCTAAATGAGTTTTGCTTCGCTGCCCCTTTTGGTCGCGGCCTGTCAACGGCAGGCGTCACAATTTGTTTCCGATTGAATTTCATTTATACGAATACACACATTACACAACACCCATGGGCCGTCAAGTTATAAAGAGGGAAAATTTGGGAAATTGCAATTGACAGAGCTTACTACCAACCAACACACAGCAAATATTATCGGACGGAGTCCGCAAAATGCATCTAACATATTTAATGCTCAGATTCCGTAGTTGACACGATCATACAAATAGAAATAGGAACAAGCCGCTAAGCTCGGTGGGTGGGATGCTAAACTTGGACGCATTGAAGAAATATACAGAACAGGAACATTAGCAAGGTATGTATATGTAGGAAGTGTTTACTTATATGTATGTACGTGTGCATGTATTATGTAGAATGTAGGTACAGTATGTGGTTTGGCCTGGTTGCTTGACAAAACAAGCAGCACCTGAGTATGTAAAAATACTTCAGGCGTGCAACTGACAATAATATTGACCAAGCGCTTGAAAATGATGGCGCGTTAATCAAAGTTTCACGTGATTCAACTACAAGTACTTTACATACACCACAATTTTCTACACAAAAACAGTTTGGCACGCAGTGGGTAAGCGTACCACACGGTTATTATGCACGTGCCACATGCCCACCAAGTGAAGAAGTGTGCCAGTGACTCATAAAGTAGCGAAATCCTAGGCGACTGCACATACAGCAGGTATACATGCACGTGCCTAACACTGTATGCTTTTTCCTTGCTTCTACTGGGCGAGCACTAATAGCTCATCCAATCAAGCACAACTTTTTACACTAAATTGCATGCGCTCGGATGTACGACGAGGGTCATACGGCAGTATTTTCATTAATTGCTCCTTGTGTATCCTGCATCGTGCTGAAACTCCGCTAAGCAGCTAGTAATCCGAGCGCTAACTGGGCATCGAGGCTTCAAAAATTGAGCAAACAGCTCGGGCGTATGTCGAACTCGTCGAAGGCCGCGTCGTCGGTTGCCAGGACCTGACGCGCCGCCCTAGTGGATCACCGCCACTGCTCATTCAATGGACATTCGTTGCTGTTTAGTGCGCTCATTCCTAGCTTCGTAATTTGGGTGCTCTTCTGGTGGATTTGTCATAAAATAACGTACAAAGATGCTCATCCTCAAGACCTCAATCGCGTCTGTTCGATCAGCGGCCCAAATCTATGGCTGAGAGTGTGGGCTTCTGTGTTTATCACGCGAATCCTGTGAAGCTCGCGCATGTTGGGTATCATCATCAACTTCTTTCAGGGCACGGTACGTAATTATTGTCCCAAGATTCGGAATGGATGCAATGCAAAATCTGTATAACGACAACACAAAAACACACGCTCCAACTGCTAAGGACAAGGCGAGCAAGCATTGTACAGTGTATGTTCATGTGCATGAAAGACCCTCAAAGACACGCATAAATGAAGGTAATGAAAAGCTCGTTCAGATTGCTGTGCTACATACTATCCATGTAGGCTGTATGCTCAGTGTCGTATCGTAGTACTTTATTATCCGCCTTCATTTTGGATTGCATGATACAAAGGCACATGAAACACCATACGGGCATAATATTCTCCACGAAGTCCTTAGTCCTCGAAACAAATACGCGCGGATCTTACTACGGTTTGTGAGTTAGACCGGCATTGCTTGTGTGAGCTCTTTGTTGCAGCTTTATTCTTCTGACCGAATATTAGCCAATGAGGGCGTTTTTGTCATCTCAATGCCACCGAACGCGCATCCAAAGCAAGATGCGCGCTACAAAAAACTGTGGCTCCGGAGACGACGTCACCAAGTTCTAAAAAAGAGTATTGATATGCATATTACGTGTGGTGAGCATGAGAAAATATGCGGTGAAGCATTTGCATTGCATGCGTAGGTACAGCACGTATTAGACGTTCACCGGGTCGCTTTGGTAAACGCTGATAAAGCTGCGAAGATAAGCACGAGAAACCTGTGTCACTGCGGCACGGCATTCCAAAGCACGTGGTTGGCGTGTTTGTTTACCCAGTCGCAGTCGGCTATTGTATGCTTTTACCTACATAATGTATAGCTGACAGGAACAATGATAAAAATGTGAAAGTCATTCTCAGAACAATCATTGATAATTCTACGATTTCAAGTATATTATACATACGTAAGTGCGCCAGACAACGGTGGTGTCTACATAGCAGGCACAAGAATGCGCACGTCATTCTGGCCGGCAGCTTGCTGCGTCCTGCTTGTCGTCGTCGTGCGTGAATTCGATGTCTGCACGTCGCAACAATCCGTTCGCGGTTTGGCACAAATGATTGAACAGTTGCACTGCGAACTGCCTGGTTGGTCACAGTTTTAGTAACTTATAGTTCCGACAAAACTAAGAATTAACGTTCGGTCAGATGTGAGTTACAAAGAATTGGCGATGTTCATTGACTACGGCTGTTGGTGCGGATTCGGTGGTCACGGTGAACCGGTGGACAGAATGGATGCGTGTTGTAGAGGTACACACGGTGATGTTTCATAAGTGCTTGTTTCAGAGAGAGAAAACAGCAACTTTCTGGTTTTATAGATCACGACCACTGCTACGACGACAATCCCGGTTGTCATTGGTATGTGACGCTCTACAAGTGGCAGTGCGTCAATCACACGCTGCAGTGTCTGTGAGTGACAAGGAGAGTTGCAGGTCTCACAACAAGTAAGCGTAGCCAGTCGCAGGATTTTTTTGCCTATAGCGGTCCGGTGGGCTTGCGATTGGTTGACCGCAGTCAACCGCGGTTGGGCAAGACAAGTCCTGCTACTGTGGTTGCACTGTGTTGTGAGATCTGCATATTTTTGTCAAGCAATAGATCAACACAACATTACGGAAGCCCTTTTTCTTCAGTCCTGACCAAGACAAATGCCACACGAACATTTGTGCCTGCGAACAGCATCTGGCTCAATGTCTCAAAGCAGCAGGTGGACACCCGAATCCCGAACATTTCCGATATTGTCCTGACAACAGAACAGTGATAAGCGTGTGAACTCTCGATAATTTAGCGATTTATGTAACGTACATAATGTACTATAGGTGTTGCAGAATTGTTAAGTGCATGTAACTATACTTACATGCTGCATCAACTCGTGTCCGAGAGTAACTTTGATATAGGGAACCATAATCCAAAATAAGTGCCACAGCAACTGACATTAATAATTGTGCCATAAAAGTCTTGTTGTGCGTGACCAACGTGTGATCTCATTTCGTGGGTATCGTAACAGCTGTGCACCGGATGCACTCTGATGATAAAAAATGAGTGTCCTGTGACGTCAAATTCAGTTGCTTTGCGAGCCCAAGTGCGTTAGACCTATTGTTGGAAAAACGTATTCAAAATGAACATTTACGTCATTTCATTGAGTCTACAGATTCTCTTTTGTTTCATCCTGATCGTTCCGCCGCATCAAACGTATCGTTTGGCCAGGACTGGCGATCTTGGCAGTCTGCTCGAAATGATTGAACAACTCCATTGCGAACTTTATGGTTGGAGAGTTAATTTTATAACGAGGGCGATATCAAACTTATGGTGATCGGATCGGACTCTGTCTGCCGCGGACTCGAGCCTATATCAAGAAAATTACTGATGATTTCCAAAGTTCGTCTACACGTATGTAGCTTTGAAGTTGGTCCCAGACCTAAAATGAACAAGCTTCAATCTGGTCGAAATTAGGACATCAGTAAGTTTCTTGACATCCTTAGTTTAAAAACGTCAGGGCCAAAGCCAATAACAGATCCGGTAACCGACAAATTAGATATCGACTTTTGTGATGAATTTGCACAAGCGTACCTATACATAACGTAATTATGTATGTATACATTCAGAGGACAGCTACGAAGAGCTGAGCCTTTTCGTAGACTACGGTTGTTGGTGCGGATTCGGTGGTTCGGGCACACCTGTTGATGACCTGGATGCGTGCTGCATGGGTAAGGGTGATGTTTCATGCCGATATTGATGATGTTTTATTGCAATCAAAAGCGCAAATATATGCAGCTCACGACAATTGTTACGGCAAATGGACGTACCACGATTGCCCATACTACACTGTCAAATACAAGTGGAAGTGCACCAATCACACGCTGGAGTGCATGTTCGTCTTTCGACGTTCTGTTCATTTTCACTTTTTAGAGGCAATCGATGCGTTTTCGTAACTTTTCAATATTCTGTAGCCCGGACGGGGATAAATGCCGCGCGAGCATCTGCGAGTGCGACCAACATCTGGCTCGATGTCTGAAAGCCGCTGGCGGACATCCAAATCCTGCACATGTCCGGTATTGTCCTAAAAATAGTACGATGGTTTATTAGAGTTCAATTAGTTGATATTCAAATCGTGTGCAAGTAACTATAGGTATTTGTCCAATGTTTTTAAGTGTATTTTGCTCTTGCCGTACCTGTGTGTACACTATTCATGCTAAACACGATGAAATCACTCGCGGTATTTGTTTTTTCGTATTACCACCAGTGCATCAATGACAATAATACATATAGTACATGCACTTGTCGGTTGCATTTCTGCGTGTAAATTGACTTCACGTTTGCTAGGAGCAAGCTTTCCCACAAACCAAATAAAATTTTATTTTATTGCACATATACACACAGCTGCTAAACCCAAAGTAAACACACGTTAAATGAGCTTGTTGTTTCACTGTTCGGAAGTCACTGTGCGGTTATTCGAGTCGAGCGAGACATAATTGCAACCGTGCGCTTGTGCATACAGTACAATGTTCAAAACACTATACGATTTACACGCATGATCATGATTTGTTGTACAGAAAAACGAGCATCAGTTTCCGCATAGTATTCGAAATACATTGTGCAAGAATGTAAACTCAGAAGTTTCAAGACCTCATTTCTGCAGTCATGAAAGCTTTATTTGTCTATTTGGCGGCGTTCTTCTTTCCCAACCCCACGGTGAGTCTTTGCCACAGCATTTCCCAATTTTGTACTTTTTCGGGTACGCAAGACACTTCGTAGCACCTACTGTAGGTCTGCAATATCACAAATGTGACGCGAAGCCAGCTGGAGGCCGAACTCAACTCTGAAGAATGTCAGCGATTGCTGGGTCACGTGATCGAAAGTCTCGAACCCGAAACCTTAGCATCGTTGCCTGACCGAATGATAACAAGCACGCCGGCTGATACGATTCTGGATCTGAATGTGTTGGTTTTCCGTGCCCTTTTGTTACATGTAGTTCTTTTCAGTTTTGTGATTATTCCATTGTCATAACTTGATTTTTCAGCAACGGTCGTGCTCTATCGATTGTCGCCCTCACGGACAGCTTGTACAAACGCGCGGGCATTCAAAACTCGCATGACATCGTCAGGATCCTTCAGGTGACCGCACAACGGAACTTCTAGATGTTTTGAAACGATCTTTTAATTTCGTAATTTTTGGTCTGAGATAACGATTTTTGCGGCCATCCATCAATCTTTTAAACTTGTTTGTTTCATTAATTTTAAATCAGGAATTATCTGCGCTCGAGCTGGACAACACCGATTGGCAAATTGCGATGTTGGGAATTCGTCCTGAATCAATACTCGAAATCAATGTTGAAACATCAGCACGCCTGCCATGGGATAAGCTGTTTCCACACATGACCAAGCATCATGCTCAGCAGCTCACCGAACAGCAAGTTCAAGTACATAGAATCGTTGTCACACTGTAAATTTGGGTGGTCTGAAAATAATGCATCGAGTGCAAAATTTCAGAGAATTTCGCCCTTTGAGTGGCAACTTGCATCGACAGAAGTGATTGGTGGATTGCGTCCGAGTGCATTCAGTCAGATTACACCGGCTGCAATGGTACAAATGCCTCTGGAAACACTCAGATTTGTTTCGGTGCGTTTTGCTCGAATTTTTCCCATTTTTCGAGACTTTCCGAACTGCAATTTCAGGCTGACAGCTGGCGTGCGTTTGGTGCTCATCGATTTTCCACTTTATCAACGGACATGCTGGTTCAGCTGTCAAGGCGGACGTACGAAGCACTTGGTCAGGAGTTCCTGTCTGATGTTTCAAGAAAACAGCTCCGAAACATTAGAAGAATATTACCACAGGTGGCTGTGTCGTTGAGTTTGTTGGTAGTTTCCAGTTAACCTTCACGATCTGTGCGTTCAGCCAATTTTGAATGCCCGCACTTTTCCATTCAGCTATCAACTGGCGCCGTGCCAACATTCGAATCCCTGCCGAATCGCGCGTCGATCAATCGCTCCAATCAACAACAGCTGATCGATTCTGTGATCGCCATTCACCACATCGCTCGATTGATCAGGGCCGATCGACAGACATGGAATCCGCCCGAGAGCTATCCGTTGATTGGTGATTATCTGCTGACCATACCTGGTGAAGCTGCGCACACTATGTCATCGAGGTGGGATGTTTCAAGCGTAGCACATGTACAGGAGTCAAACATATGATGTTTCATGGTCTCATATTCAGAGCGCGTCGATCGCTGCGTCCCGACTACTGGCATTTGCGTGCCTCAACATTCAAATCAACGGCCATCGAAATACTCGGATTGGCTTCGTTGACTGAATTATCACGAATCGATTGGGCCTCGGTGGCGAGACTGTCGGATGCACGAATATTCAACACCCTGGATGGGCACGCGCAGAAATTGGTTGGGCGTGAATTGCATGCATTTACCAGAACATAAATAATATCATGCGAACGTTTGAGTCCACGCTTTTTTACTTTACCAAAAATTTTATTTCAGCTACCCTGGTCTTCAATCCTGCCAAACCTTCAACTCACTGAAATCAGTCGTCTGACACCCAGCACTGTCAGTTCCATCCCAGCACCAGCGTTTGAAACATTATCTGGCAACGCACTGCAAGCACTGGTGCCACGTACATTTGCGGCACTGAGTGATCAACAACTGGGGGCGATAAGACCCGAAACATTGGCGTATATGAGTGGACCACAGTTGATGGCATTGGGTATCAATCGTGTCAACGAAATGCGTTAGTGCTACATAGTTGCTTTGATCAGTTGATATTGTATTCCTGTGTCGCACAAGCAGCTCCCAGGTGTTCGTGGAGTGTGATGTGGTTATTTGGTGCATTCGCACTTACGATGGCCTGGTGCTTCAGCTGTCTGAAAAAAGTCGAAACGGGTAGTCAAAGGCGCTCTGTACAATTTACATTCACGTGAAACATCACCAAGCCAGACAAAGTCCAACTTTCATATTCCATAGAGTGGGGAATCCTATAAATAGCATTCCTTTCTTGTATTTCATTCATTCCATACCTTATACCGAAGATAAACATACCATCTATACTTCAACTGGTGGACCTGCGGGGTATCGTGTCCCCTATATCCTCGCGCAGTGCCCGAAAAAATACCGTAACCATACGTCGTGGCTTCTGCTGATATTTTAGTCCAATTATGGCCAAGCTGCCTGGACATTAAATTATTCCCTTTGACCCTCGCTGACTTTGCCGTTATTGGGCCATGGAGAGCCCCCGATATGGAATTGGGCCATGGAGTTGCCCTGCGCCGTGGAGTGCGCCGATGTTTTGCCGTCGTGCCGTGAAGACAATTTCGGACCGCAAAGTGTCGTGGAACCAATTTGAATCAAGAAAACTTCGGACCGTGGCGTCGTGGAATAAATTTCGATGAAGAAAATTTCGGACCGATCGAGTCGTGGACTAAACTTTGAAGAAGCGAGCCGATGTGCCGCGTTGATTGGCCGACGTGCAACGTTGATGATGATTGGAGATGAAGACTGTGGGTGGAGTACGACTAGCCGGAAAGATCTGCAGCTTCGAGCGTTGATGTTGGCAAGGACAGTGAGAGAAGAAGAATTTTGAAGTGTAGATGGTAATGTGATAATGTAAGCCACGCGATGAAAAAAGGATCTTACGGATATTTTAAAACAGTTGAATTAACACTAATCTGTGATCTGTGATAAGCGCGTTATGCAGTGACCCATGAAATGCCATTTAAACCCGTCATTTTCTCCCCAAAACCAACTGTCATAGACTCCCTGGCGGGGGGAGGAGTGGGGAATCCTATAAATAGCATTCCTTTCTTGTATTTCATTCATTCCATACCTTATACCGAAGATAAACATACCATCTATACTTCAACTATAGTTCACATTCAAGATACATTTCCCCCTGATCAGGCAAGGCGCAACGTGACGCAATCGATTGGCCTCAAGTGTTGTCCGAATTGAACGACTATCGATTTCTCGACTATCTACATCCCGATATCGCCAAATCACTTGATTGGTCAGAAATATTCCATCGGTTGCCAGCTGAAAAATTGGGTCTGATGCCGCCACTGATTCTAAAACTGGTCTCACCCGATCGATTCAGACGACTATCAGCGGCAAAGCTGTCGTCGCTCGAAGCTGATTTCTTTGGGGTTCGTAGAAAATTAACAACTTTTTCCTAAGCATAATTGGTTGAGATTGAAATTTTCCAGACGATGAGCGTTGAACAATTCCGATCGATTTCGCCCGGTGCATTCCAATCACTCACCGTTGGCCAGCTGCCTTCGATTCCACCCGAACTTCTCAGAACCATGAGGTATTGAATATACATAGGCAACCCCACCTTGTAGAATTGGTTTTTGTATCTAAATAATCTTTCATTTCCCTTGCAGTCGCGAGCAAGCGGCAGCAATCAACTGGGCTGATATGGCCAGATTCACTGATTGGAACCGACTGTCACGTGCCCATGTGCAGGCCATGCCCGTTAATATGTTCAGGTGTGAAACATTAGTGAGCACAAAAGGCATAAACTATAATTTGTCAAGATCTTGTTTGAAATATTGGATTTGCATTGTTTTTTCAGCGCCATGGATACTGAAACAGTTGTGAATCTGCCTGGCAGTGTTTTGGAATGGATGTCTCCTGCTCAGGTCTGATCTAACAGCTAGTTTTCCAAGAACTTTCAACTATCATCATAATTATGCCAATCCAATTTCCTTCAGATATCCGCAATGGATTGGCCCAGAATTCTGCCCGACATCCCGAGCCTTAGTCGTTTTCCGCCCTCCTTCATTCGTTCCATCCCACCCGAAACCTTTGGATCGCTCACAAAACAGCAATTCGATTTGATGGACCGCGAATCATTCGAGTTACTGACTGCCGCTCAAATTGGCAACATTCCAGTGTTAGACTTCAACACTGTCATTTCGCAAAAAATCTTCATGGCCAACTTTTTCACCAATTCAACAGTTCCTATTTCGACGTAATCACCACGACCCAAGTGCGTTCGATCGGTGTGTCCAAACTTCGTCAAGTCGGATCACCACGCACAGACCGAATACCGATCGACGTACTGCATGACGCTGGTGAAGCGTTTGCACCTGCCGTTCAACGAAGGTGCTGTATTGGCATTTGTGTGTGTCGTTCAACGAAGGTGCTGTATTGGTGTGTGTGTGTGTGTGTGTGTGTGTGTGTGTGTGTGTGTGTGTGTGTGTGTGTGTGTGTGTGTGTGTGTGTGTGTGTGTGTGTGTGTGTGTGTGTGTGTGTGTGTGTGTGTGTGTGTGTGTGTGTGTGTGTGTGTGTGTGTGTGTGTGTGTGTGTGTGTGTGTGTGTGTGTGTGTGTGTGTGTGTGTGTGTGTGTGTGTGTTTGACAGGACAGGGCTTGAAACATCGCCTGGCAACTGAAATTTTCAGCGCCGAACGCGAGCAACTGGTGAACGCACTTCAACGTGGCGTTATGATGAAATTGATTGATGCCATTGAGAATGGCGGGCCACACGATGTTCAGGTGTGATGCTTGAGCCTTTTATCAAGATTTGAAGCGTTCGAAAGTTGACTTTTATTTCAATCTCAGGACGTGTTGAACGACATGAGTGAGCGTGAATGGGAGATGATCAATTGGGATCGAATCGGTCGGTCACTCAGCTGCAGTCAGATCAATGAGTTCAGTTCACAGGTGTGGCATTCGAAAATGGTCATTTTGTTAGACCAGTTCAGCGTTTTATGGAATTCAAAAGCAAAAAAATTATGGCCGCGCTGGCCTTAGTAACTCTATGAAATTTTCTATATCAAAAGACACGTCAACAAGGCAAAACAGGACAAGCGGAACGGATCAATCACACTGTTGGTTGTCCGTCAAAGTTTATTGCCAAAAATCTTGTTCACATCCTTCAGCTGATGGCCCGACTTCCCTGGAACCAACTGCTACCCCCGATGCCCCCCTCAACCATCGAATGCATCAGTGCCGATTCCTGGCATCGCACACCGATCACAACCTCACGATTCTTGTCACATGACCAATTCGTGGCCATGAACCCGGCGACCCTGGCCAGATTTAGTGTTGCCAGGCTTGAGGAGATGGACATTGGATTCTTTGAATGTCAGTGAGATTTTGTGATTTTGATGATGATGAACTGCATTATACTGGTTTGGTCGCATTGCAAAACCGCACACCTTCGGCCAAAAGAAATGGTTCTCAGGCTGTTGAATTTTTGAGAATCATGTCAATTCATCCAGTCTATAAAATATCAGTTCCCGATAACCTCAGATCAAAAAAGACCCACATGTGTCTCGATTCACCCCGCACCAATGAAAAATGAGCATATATCGGCAACAAAGTGCACCAGTCACTTGGTCACACTTTCCAGTACTCAGTCAACGAACGGTGATGCGCTGGCCGAACGAGCACTTCACAACCATTAGTCCCGATCGTCTGATCAAAATACCCGACCACGCCTGGCATGGTGTGACTGTAGATCAATGGAACGCGATGCCATATGAAACATTTGTTGTGCTGCCAGACAACATCAAACGCACCATACCGCAGGCGGTCAGGGACACGGTACTGCATACGTTTGTCAGGTAGCTAGACACTTCTTGACGCGTCAAGAACTGTATGCTACGGCCGGGCGTAACGACCACTTCTTGACTACGCGGACAAGAAAGACAGAAATAATAATACACAGTCAAGAAGTGTGCGTTACGCCTGGGCGTGAGGACCACTTCTTGACTACGCGGACAAGAAAGACAGAAATTATGTTTTAGCGTCAAGAAGTGTGCGTTACGGCTGGGCGTAAAGACCATTTCTTGACTATGAGAGATGACTGTTCTAATCTAAACACTCAACTCTTCTTAATGAATCACTTTGGTGCTTGCGTGAGAGATGTTTTGTGCAACTTCGTTTGCGAAGTACTGCTGCTTTTTGTATGCACCAACAAATCTATGGCAGTTTATGAGAATGGAAATTGGCCGAAACTTATACAACAATGGACACTCCTGAGATTCTCCCTAGTTTTATGTAGCGAGCGACCTTTCACTGTGTGGAACGATACAAAAAGCGCCAAGGAGAGAGAAAGATCACGGACATCAGGACAGATCACAGGACATGTTAACAGAACTGGGAATTATGCATATTTGCTGTGGTTTTGTTATATAATACAAGAACATGACAAGAACATCAACGGAATCATTGTCAGCCATGCACAATGTAACACACGAGTCAGTACTTGAGAGGGTGCGTGATCGAATTTTGTAAAATAAAAACACCCACTAAACACTACACCTCAAAGAACTTTTGTAAAACGTTTTTGTGGAATTTTGAATACGATTTTAAGACACAATGTGAATTGAAGTTTTTCAGAACGATTTGGTTTCTAATTAATCACTTTTGTCACATACTGTCACTCAAAATTTCGATGTTCCTATGCATGTTATATCGCCTTGAGTACTTAATCTGCAAATTGGGACCCATGTACATGTACGTTTTGGTTTTACAGACTAATTTTTTATTCGGATAACTGACATTGTGTTTCTGTCCACCCAGACCACGTAGTCAAGAGGTGGTCCTCACGCCCAGGCGTAACGCACACTTCTTGACTGTGTATTATTATTTCTGTCTTTCTTGTCCGCGTAGTCAAGAAATGTATGTTACGCCCGGGCGTAAAGACCACTTCTTGACTATACGGACAAGAAAGACAAGAAAGACAGGAAAGACAAGAAAGACAAGAATTCTTGTCCGTGCGTCAAGAAGTGTCCACATACGGTTTGTCAATATTCTTTTATCCTCGTGAAACATTATTTTGCTTGAAGTGCAGTAAACTTTTGAAGTCACCTGAGCTGCGTGTATTCGCATATCGCACGGACGATTACCTGGTGCAACATCCGAAAACAAGTCGAAATGTCGAACAAGCTGCACAATTCACATTATCTACCGTAGCCTCGTCTGGTTTCAGGTCCCCTACATGCGTGGCTATCCATTCCCGCCCAAGGAGCTAACAGCAGCCTTGATTCAAACCAAGAGTCCAGAGGAATTGCAGCCGTTTCTTTGGAGTTTACCAATTGACATGTTCATCAATGCACCACCCGACGTTTACACATGTCAGTTATTTGTACCGGAGAATGCCAAATTAGTCCCCCTGCCCCGAATAAGTACCATGGGCGCTTGATAGGAAGATTTTACATGGTAGGGGCTTGGGAAATTATTCTTTTTCTGAAATCTCAAATTCGCAGAGTGTCCCGCACAAGCCCCCAGGGGCTTGTTTGGCATTCTCCGGTAGTCATGTTTTCTTTACTTTCTGATTTTGAAATCTTTTCTATTCATTCGCGTGGCATTTTCAGTCATCAATCCTGATTTGCTACCTCCTGGCGTACTGGGCCAATTGAGTCCCGCCCAACTGAATAACATTGGAGGTCACTTCTGGAGCACTTTGAGTGCCTCACAGTGGAAAGAGATTGGATCGCACAAATTCAGAATGCTAAAACCTGATATCCAAGGCTCGATTCCCTTGACAGTCAGGCAACAAGTACATTTCATGTCCGATTATCTGTTTCCCGATCAGCAACGACGACAGGTATGTACGTTGTTGTTCACTCGATTCGTTATCGATTTGATCCAGTCAATTATTCCGTTTGATTTTTTGTTTTATTTATTATGCTCTTTGGTTTACCCGGCAGTTTACTATTGTTCTTTGTCAGGTATTCAAAGCAACGTGTATCGGTCGCACTGGCTGTCGAATCGTGCCGAATGACGAATAAAGGAAGTGAACATGGATTGGTATTATTGTCACTTGTCAGTGTTGTTTTGTAGAATAAAGTAAAGCAATAATGTATTCAAATTACTGCAAAAAAAGAAAATATAAGATTGAGACGTAAAAATGTGAATTTAAACATGTCAGCTGAACCTCGAAAAAGTATCACAAGAACACAAACTACAGCACAGATCAGATTTTTCTTGAAACAAAAATAATTACCAAGAAGCTCAATCAAAACTTTTGCATGCTTTTTATAGCATCACTCAATCATTCACGTTTTATCCGCCCGAGGTAATCACGATTCACGGTTGTGATCTGGTCGAAATAGGCCTCGATGGCGGTGGGTTCGATTTCAGGCAGTTGCGCCAAGGTGAGGGCCGTGGTTGCCGGCACTGAAACATCAATTTACACGAACATACATAATTATGTAGCTTGCAGTTCCATGGTCACAATTTGAAAGTGGCATGCAGTCACCTTGTCGATTCAGGGTATGCCAGGGTCCACTGAGTCTCGGTGGTGCGCTGCCTCCGGCATCCGAACTGTTGGGCGAATTATCGGACGATTCGGTGTGGTCCGGTGTCAGTAGAATATCCGAGTTGGGACCTTGCATCAGCCCGGCACCATCGCAGTCCAACATGCCCTCGTCCCCATGCGCGTACATTTGTTGTTGACGTAGACTGTACAGCCAACTGTGTGACCGAAGGGTGGCTGCTTGTTGCTCGCTGTAGTGGGAAGCAGTTTCTGTGCAAGTTTGGCGAATTGCACTGAAGCACCAGACCACTGCTATGTATTACAATGTTACCATCAGAAAAAATGCCAGAAATCAATATGTAGACTTACCTCACCACCTGATACGTGGCGTGTATGTGTTGTCGTTGCTGATGTTTCACTCTGGTTCCATTATTATTGCCATTGTGTGCTGCGTTGTGGTGCCCGCCTTTGAAGGCCAAGATTGTGTGCAGCCAGATAAAGTCACCCTGCGACGTTCGCAGTCGAAGCAGTGAGATCACGGCTGACTCCTTTTCTTGACAGACTGTGAAGATTTAGGACAGATTTTTGGAAAAAACCGGATTTCACCAAATACGGTGGAGATCGTGTGGTTCTTCAGTGGCATGCAAAAGGGTGCTTTTATATATAGACATGTAAACCATGAAGTGCATCGTACCTACACAGCATGCATAATAAACTGAAACGAAGAGAAAATCCGAAAAACCAACGAAGTTTGTGTTTGACAGCGACGTCAGGCAAATCAATCGGATGAACGAGTGAATACCAGGATCGGTCTTTCAATTGATCGTTGCTTTTACCCAGGTAGAAACAACCGCTGGAAAACAGAACGGTGTCCTACTTGGTGGTCGTCCGGGCTTGATCTTAATTTGCATTAACTACAGTTTCAATGTTCAACTGATGGTAACACTCTAGGTGTATCGATCTATCTAACTTCAACCAGCGCAAGCTAATTTGTAAACGATATTGTTACGCTGGTCGGAATCAGTTATGTGCAACCAATTTACTCGCCGCCCCACTCACACGCCATCCACATACGCAAATCGCATGTCCAAATGGTGCACACATCTGAACGTATTCGTGTTTCCAGCACTGAGGAATTCAGCATTTTCTGGATTGATCAATGGCTGACAATATGCAGCGAACACCGGGTGAATCAATAAAGTCGGGCCGGTGATGCTCAACAACGCTTGGTAGTACTCGATTGGGTGTAGGTAACGACCTTCGACTAGGATGAACTGGAATAAACTCGGAATTGGGATGGTTTTGGTGACGTGGACAAACGCCAAAGTGCCGCGCTACATACCCGACCTACTCCCAATTTTGTTATCATGCCCATCAGGGGTCACACCAACGCACCAACTAAGTCCCTTAACACCCAAGTGCTAAACTGACAAGGTCAGGCATTATCAGGCAATCCAATCGAACCTTGTGATACTGCAACTGTCGTTTCGAGCTTCGATTGCAGTTGATTCTTACGATGAACATTCTCTCATCCGGGAACGGTGCGTTCACAGCCAGTGAAGGTGGACCACTCAGTAGTTCACGTTGTAGGCAGTTGTGGTCGCGAATGTCGACCAGGTCGTAGATGTTGTCACCTTGCGACATGATCTCTTCCTGAATTGGCAAGGAATCTGCTTCTTATTATCAGAAAACTTTATCTTTGTCCAATGATTGTGACATTGTTATTATGCCCACCGATGGCATGACACAAATCGTGACCACCAAAGTACACCCGCCCCACCAACCACCGAATGTCCCAAATAGTCAGACACGTTCTCCGATATGTACAGCACTTTGCCGTGTCGTGTCAGCATGATCAAGAATCCCCTCAACGCGTGTGTGGCATTGTAACACGGCGGGATCGCTTGGCCTACGCGAAGACCTCGATCGTGCAGCACTGAAACATCAGGCTGCAAACTCAGTACCTGCATCAGCGTCAATCAAGTTGTCAAGTGTTTCGTTACACTGACAGTGCGGCAGGTAGCGATGTTTCCGGACGTAAATACAGGTCAACGACATGACTTGCAGCTGAAATAGTCGATCTTTGATGCTCTCCGACAACGGCATCAGGTCTCGTAGTCTTTGGATCTCGATGTTGATGTGATCGCGACGCTGCTTCGACGCACCCTTGGTTGACCTGCTGATGTTTCATGGAAACGTTTTTTAAGTCCATTGTGATGGTAGCAGATGGTAAAAAATCGATAAGTGAAATCCATAAACCTGTGATGGTGCGTCATCGCCACGATTGCATCTCAAGAAAGAATAATAGAAGCGAAGAGAAAAGTAAAAGACAATCGCCAGCTCGAATGACAATTACATTCTCATCATTTCGAATTGAATGTGCAATATTGATTAATTCGTCAAAAACGAATTTCACTCTGCGTCAAGTGCCGCTGCTGGTGCTGTAATCGTGTTATGGTTATCAGGGGTGCCTATCATATCACTATCGATCCGTAACACACGTGCACACACACAGCACTTGACCTAAGTGGCCCCTTGCATTCCTATCAGCGACACTCATTCTGAACTCTCACTAACCTAACCCAACCTATCGGTCTATCCCGTACATTCCCGACTCACTGACCGGTCACCACACGAGTGACGTAACCGTTGCGATAACGCGTCTTACTAATGGTTGATTTTAATCTTGGTACAATTTAGTCTCTGCAGTTCCGTTGCGTTTGCGATTGCGCTGCGTATACAGTACCATGCCATACGAGACTGGAGTCCTGTTCAACCAGTTTTGGCAGACGAAGTTTTTATAGTCCTAGGTGGTAAAGTTTGAATCTCTCAAGATACTATATTTTGTCAAATCTCGCATTAGCAACGCCCATGTGCGTGCGTTGTCCAGTCAGTCGTAGTGGTCAGTGCGAGTGATAGTGCATTTTGTGTCAATACGTTTTCCGACCGACGGCGACAAAAACAAACAGTTTTTACTCGCACGCGCGCGGGCGTTATAAAAAGGTCCGGCTTGTGTTTTGCCGCGCGACGATTAAAGTCGGGGCATATCCCGTGCAACGCGCACGAATCGAGGTAAAATATTGCATATGATTATGTAATATGTTCTCTTCATAACAAATGCTGTCTGTTTTATTTGCGTTACATCAATGAGTTTACGTATGGTTTATTGAAACAAGCGCGCAATATTTGCCCTGTCATCAGTAACTTCGGGCCCAGGCAGAAGGTACCGTAACGTGCGCATTTAAAGCACGAGTGTCGAAGTTGTCCGAAGTTTTCCGAAAAGTCTTTTGGAGCTGGAGATTACATGGTTGTTGACCCCCGGTCACCTCAACTGAAGCATTCGGAAACTAGTTTTAGCCTCGGCCGGGCAACGGGAACATTTTTTGCACGAAAAATTAGGGAACCAGATTTTATTCTAAAGCACACAAATCCATCGCGAAATACAATTCAACGATACGGTAAAACAAAATCAGTCTCAACTTCTGTACAACATGTTCACAGTTATGTACAAGTTTATGAAACATTTGGCACCAAAGTGTGTAATGGTTGAATCATGTCACTTCACGCATCGGTAGTCCTCTAGTGGCCCTGCTTTGTAATTCCTCGTATCCCCCACCGCCACCCATGCTGTCCTTATCGCCCGCCCCAAACGAAGTTCGTCCAGTAATGGGCGTGTCCAATAAGGCAACGTCCATCACGAAATCCTGGCGCTCGTCCATAATCAACGGGGCTGACGTGTATTTGGCACCGGGGAACAGGGTTTCCCTGAATTTGGAAGGCGGTTGGTATGACTGTCAACACCACCGATGTTTTTTAATTGGCCGTCCATACACATCGAGGTATAAAACGACGGAAAAAATTGGACAGTCTGGTCTTCATGTTTGTAACATGAAGAGGTAACCTCGTCGAACCTCATAGGTTTAGAAACCAAGAAGTCAGTTCGGGCTAAACACATCTTCCCGTCCTGAGCACCCTCATAAAGGTACCCTACCTTCCTTATGTATCATACTAAATCCACCGCAACCCACCTGACGCATCGTATCCTGGCGCACGCAATCATCCAAACGACCAGAATGTAGGTGCCAAAAACACAGATGGCGACGAACGCCGGTGTTTTAGTGAATGGTGGCGACGTCGTATCGGAATCGGAATCATGATTCGAATCCTGGTCAATTATCGATGGATCAGTGTGATCATTCACTCGATCGATCGGTCGATACGGAGTCATTCGCACGCCGGTAATGTGCGAATTCAATTCATTCGCCAGCAGCAATTCGCGGGATTTCATGATTTCGATTAGGATCATAGGACTCAGCAGACTGTCGACGGCCAAGTAGCCGTCTTGGTCGAGACTCGCATTCGACGTGGCAACGAATGTGAATCCGGACTCAGACAGTGAGCCCGAATCGGTGAGGTCACACCTCGATGCGAGAAAGACCACATTGTCGTCTGTGATAGGGCTCTTGTGCAGCCCGCAGTTGTGCACATGTGAACATTCTTCCATGATCCATGAAGCCAGCTTGCTCTTCAGCAGTGTCTCATCCAGGCTACTGTAGCACGGCGTGAAGGTTACGGTAACAGCTCGGAGCACCACGCCCGTCCGGAATAGAGTGGCACATAACGGAACGGAGCTGCTGTTGTTCTTGCTGTTGTCGTTATTTGATAGCGATGCGGTCGAATCCTGTGATTTCTACATACTTCATTTACTTTGTGAAAGGAATATCAAAAAGCACAAAATAGAAAACTCCAACGCATAGGCTGATAAAATTTCCATAACGCACCCTTTCAGCGATATCTGAATCACAATCGCAGTGGAATATCGTTCCGAGATTACAATCCCCGGCTTGACTCGGGATTATTGCAAAAATGTACAATATTACAGAAACTACTATTTTCCAACGCATTTTGGCACACCGTATAAACCATCGATCAAGACCTGAAATAGGCATAAAATATGACTAAACTAAACGGTTTCCACTATTTCTGAAAGGCAGCGCGTTATTCTACGTAATGTTCACTGTTTGAGCGCCAAGTCAAAAATAAACAAACAGCAGAGCGGCGTTGAGTTCTCAAGTGGACGACGGACGTGTGGGATTCAAATACAAGCAACTGGATATTCAATTGACGGCTAAATATTATTTTCAAACTGCATAACTGTGGATGAAGTTCTAAACACTGGTTTGCAAAGTAGTAAGTGATGGACCTGTGCGTGCAGCATAACGTCAAAGTGGAGGCTCAGAACGAAAATGAAATGAACAATGTGTGTGCAAAATGGACAGGAAGGACACTACACCAATTTATACACACAAGTATGCCAGTTTACTGGTCACTCAAAGCAAAACGATGACATTAAAAATTCACAGTCACGCAACCGAATTTCCGCAAACAAAATGCCCAAAGGCGGGCGGTACATCGCGTGTGTAAAGACGAAACTCAATATCGGAAATGAAACATGTTTTATTTGACCTTGCGTGCACGCGCGATTTGGCCTGAGATTAGGAAGAGAGTCTGATCGGCTTTCGAACCTTTTTACTGTTTTGTGCACAAGGATCCAGAAAAGTGCTCAATTTTGTGTCGTTTTATGTACTATTGTACATAGTACATATGTAGCTTCCAGCAAATTGCTAATAAATTTCTGCATCAATGCGCGGACAGAGGATTTTTGCCGACCGAACGAGTTTGGGTGGGTTGTTCGGGATAAAGTGAAGTAAACGACTTTAAAAACTTGCGGTACCGAAAATATTGCACGTTGCAAACTCACACAAACGATTACTCATGATAATAATCGAACACATGAGTATGGGGTCACTCCATAATTTGGCAAAACGTACAAATCATAATAATAGTATGAAAGAGCACGAACAAATAGCAATTCGTTTTGATGAAAATGTAACACGAGCCTGGAAAAACAACCACCGGCGAGAGCGGATCATCCCTTTTTTGCCTCGATTTGCATGTTTGTTTATGAGGTGACACTTTCATAATCAAAACCATTCCCGAACTTGATTGAGAGTCCCACCACGGACGCGCAGCAACAACAAAAGCAACGTTGGTCCCGGTCATAAATTAGTCCCGAAACACGAAAATGGGCCTACTTCCGATCCTGGGGCGACCGCACTGGGGACGCGATGTCCAATGCCAATAACAACATGGAAATTTATGCCGATCGTTAACCACTCCGGATATCGGGACAGTTTCGGGCGCACAAAGTTTCGCAAGCTATACGTACACTTTGGATTGTTGGAAACGGTTGACATCAAAAAGTTTGCCGGTGCTGTATAAGGTTTGGGGCGGACAAGAAGTTTGGAATCTGCTGTCAAAATCAAAAGAAGAACAATTCCAGAACTGTATGGTGCAAGTTGACACGCCAAGGTGCGTGCGATAGTCATAAAGAGTGAGAGCGAGGCAGACACCAAACCAAACAGAAACAGTTTGCTGCCAGTTCAGTTCATGAAAGAAAACGGAACTCTGTTCGCTTGATGGACAGGCAGTTCAAAACAGAATATGCGCATGTATGTGAAGCAAATGTGTGTGTGTGCGTGTGCACGGTTATTTAACGGTTGTTTATAACGATCTTAAGACAAATGATCGTTAAAGTACTGCATGCATGTTAGTGTCCGTCCTTCATGACACGACACGGCAAAGTATGAGCGATTGTAAATCGCGACTCTGGCAAGTCATATTACAGATGCAAATAAACTGCACTTCTCAACCGTGTGCTGCGCTGTGCTATTACCACATTTCGGGTGGCAAACTTATGGCGTTTATATGTTATCGGAACATTTCATATTATGGGGTTGGGAAAGTGAGAGCATACCATAAGTTTTCGAAAGAGAGCAATATTTCTGCCAAAAGGGCATAACTTTGGGGCGCGCGCGAATTTTCCGCCCAATCAGTCTTCACAAATTTCGCGTTTCGCCCAACCTTCCATAGCACTAGACTAGCAAACAGAGGGAGTGTGAACATTAGCCAACATCATATATGATGAGCGATCCTCAGCGCGCTGCCAAAAAGTTACAAATGAACCGCGAAATTACATTAAGTTCTCGCCTGTCAGTTGTCAGCGCAATTATGCCACCAAGAGGTGAAAATACGAAACATCGCTGGTCCCCACCTCACAGGCGCGATGTGATAATGACACGCTTCACCTTTCAGACATTTTGGAGACACGGCGAATCAAAAGTGTCAAAAGTTTTTGAAGGTCGTGTCACGCAAAATGCGACATTGAAATGATTCGGTGGGAAAGCGTCGTCAGTGGTTTGCTCTGAAAATGATGCGCCGAATGTTTGTTCTGAAGCTGAAGCTATACTCTAACTAACGATGTGCTACCAGCTCTCACCCCAAGTTCAGTTCACTCTCCGATTTTTCCTTTGTTCAAAACGAGGCTTTCAGCAACGGAGCCTTCACACTTTGTGGTGACAGAATGTAAGAATCGTCATGGCGTAATGTAGGGCGTCAGGGGGTGCGTTCCATGTACGCACATACAGGAGTTTTCCAAAACTCGACCAAAGAAGCAAATGGTTTCTTCACAAACGAACCAAACAGATAATTTTTCGCACAGGATCTGCTCTAAGATAGAATTGCGCGCGCTTTGAAATGCACATCAACGATTGTGATAACGTTCAAAAACGAGGACGATGATTTCCAACAATGCTCTACCCATGAACCCCGAGGGCGCTATTTGGAAACGTTTTCCGAATGAAGCCCCGAGGGGCCCTATTTGTGTAACACGTTTGAAACAAAAAGTTCGGTGATCCACCTTTTTCCGAATTGTGCCCCGGGTGCTTTGTGCGGAAAGCTCCGGTAGTATAGATACATAACTACCTTATCAAAGGTAACTTAACGAATGCTTCAATTAAAGGCGCTTTCATGAGATGAATTTATCCCACCTCAAGAGAAAAACATGCTGTTTCATTACGATCATCTGACAAAAGACAGATTATCACCAAAGCATGTGCGTTCATTTGTGGTGTGGCCTCGCCCGCACGCCTGACAGCTGTTGTGCACAGACCGGCTAGATTCTAATCGAGTTTTTGTCTTGACGGGGCCTGTATCTTGGCTTTGGAACTTTCTCGCACGCGAACTTTTCTACAACAGATGTTGTCAGTGAGTGAGTGCCAAGAGCGAATTAATTGAAAATACTTCGGGTCTCTCCACATGAAATGTATGTACATTGTGCGCTCCGATTACTATGTATACTTGTGTGCAACCTCCGCTGGAGTTTTTTAAGAAATGCATAACTTGAACGGCGCTGATGGCTGTTATTTGGATAGACTTTTGCTTACAGCTGCAGGTGAGGTGGTACTCAAATGGGTTATGGCAGCACTTGGATTGTTTTTTGCCTTCATCAAGTGCAACTCACAAGCCAGCAATAAGAAAAAAATGTGGCACCCCGGGCAGGCATGCAGGAAGGGTTATCAACCGAACTACATATGTGTAACAAAACTGTATATGGACCACAAACTAACAAATAAAAATGATAATAGTGATCACGGTTGCCATACATACTGCACTCCGTACCTCTATGAATCAGCTGACTCGTAATAATGAGTCCGGGCAGCTTGGCTAAATATCCTGTTTCTACCGCGCATAACACGGATGGTTGAAATCCATGGGAATGCTAAATCCAACATTGCCCCTAGCATACAATATAGTTGTTTGCTTTGAGGACACACAATGCGAGTAGTACACCCAGCTCGTGAGCTTTGGTTATTACGCGAGCATAATGCTGCATCCATAGGTATGTACCATGGGCAATACTGAACCTGTATGTAGGTATAGTCAAGCTTGCACGACTAATGTATGGTTTGTTTGAGCATAGACTGATGTCCCGAGGTTCATGCCAGGCTCAAGGTATACCAAGCTTCAGCTTCACAGGTTAGACACCAAAAAGTGGCATCAGCAGTGAATGTGTGTGGCGCTGGTATTCCATTAGCAGCGTCAGGTCGGAAAACGTCCGTGGGTGGTGGTAACCCTGGGCGAAAAAGTTCCATGCATAATCAATGGTTTCTTGTGTTCAACGGCGGAGAGGGGCTTGCGCGCGCCATAACTTGAGGTGGTTGACAGACAGCTGGTTGTACCTTTGCTAATGGCACTTAGAGAAAATACAGACTGGCGAAAAAAAGTTGAGGGAATTGCAAATTGAATTGCCACTGTTCGGATGAAAGCCCATTTCTTGAAATTGAAAACAAAGCAATTGGATTGATTTGACTTTATCTGGTACGCCCTGGTACTCGGCAGTGGTACTTGCTTCCAATGGATTAACCTGAAACGACACAATCTCTTGGACAGTAGCATCGATGCGATAACGAAAGTGCCCAGGAACAAACATATGTAGTCTGCTATTGGGTGCATTATGGTCGATTGCGAAACACTTACTGGAATTGTAACGGGCGACTATATCAACTTTAACATTGATGGAAGTGAATAACATGAATTCTTTTCGTATAAGTTTTTGCTCCCCTTGTCATTTGTCGGTCGAAGTCTACAGCAGTAAAATGTAAATTAGATGAAGCTCAACTTTCTGTTGTGTAGCAGACAAAACGGCGCCTGGTTTTGGCATGGAATTTTCGGCTGTTCACTATTTATCCTTTCGACCTACTGGGAATGTATACGCGACGTTGCTGGGTACGGCTACTGTACCTTACCAGGTCCTTTTAAGGGGTGCCGTGCCACCGGGGGTTTCAAAGAGTTATACGCAAGCGTTTTACCAAGCGTTTTATTCAAGCGTTTTACCTTGTTTTCGGAATGTAATATTGCCGTGTGCTGTATCGTAGGTAAAACATATTATCAAACACAAGACTTCTGTTTATAACAACCATAGAAAATTACACGAACTGCATATCGTTGTGCGAATATCAAACCACAGCACACTTCAGAAATTGGGAATCACAGTGACAGCAACAAATGAGTAAAAAACGGTTGAACAACTACAAAATAATGGCACTTGGGCAATCTACACAGTCAACTGGGACATAATGGCTCTGCGCTAATGCACACTTCCATTAAAGAGCCATATTAAAATAACACAGTGTCGGTCATTCAGCTAAAACTTCGTCAAACTAAAAAATCAAAGTTTATGAGAACTGTTTCACCCCTGACGTTTGCTTTCTTAAAGCGGCCTTTTACGAAATGGCCTCTGAACGAAAAATGCCACATACAAAAAGTGTCAATCGCTATTATTATTCCGTCTTGCCGTCGGTGTCGGCTGCTGTTGCACTTTCATATTGACGATACTTTTTTCGCCCAATGCGCCACTGAAATAATCTTAGGGTTCCAATTTTATTTGAAGCAGAAAAGGATGGGTGCTTTTCCTCATACATTGTTTGATAGGTTTGCGCACGGTATGCTCAAGAACCCCAAACGCTTGCGGTATATTGGCTAACATACCAAGAATAAAAAGAAACTTTTGGCGTGCGAACTTTTGTTCGCGGTTTCATGAATAACTGAATGAATCCCCCATTGGCCAAGATCGCTACAAAGAATTGGATCGCCTGACTCTTCAGTTTGAGTAGTTTAGCCACAAGGGATTCATTTGTTTCAAACAGGCGAGCAAAACTTGCAATGAGACAATCATTGTGTCCCTATGGTAACGGTGTAAAATTCATTCTGTACAATGCGATGCTGCACGCACTGCAAACACGATGACTCTGTCGCATTTCAAGACGTCTTTTTTGTCCTGCTCGGTCCCGTGAGTCTCGCGTTGACGCTCCATCACAAAAGCGGCACAAACTAAACCATATGTGACCGGCCTATGGGTGTTTGGCCTACGGGTTGAGCAGACAGCTTCATCGTGCGTTGACCAACCTTTGCCCTATAGTCACCCCCTCCCTCGTCCACAGCCTCAACGCAACACCCAATAATGCATGTGACACAAATGAGCGTGACGATTATGAAGTACGCCACGAACACGGCGATAAAACCGAAATAATCGTACACTTCCAGCTCTTGTTTTAGATTTACCATTTTAAGAGATTGCGGCGTGGAGGGTTGCTGGAATAAAGAGATTGTGCATTTTTTGAACAATTTACCATTAAAGGGGTATAGTTCCGCTCAGATGATACAGGTTGGTGTGAAATACAATAGTCGCCTGTTTGACAATGCGAAAACGAGTCAAAAAATGGGGCGATCCGAAACAAGCGTAAAAATTATGTTATAATACAAATGTGCGAAAACTAAAGATTGTTCGAAAAATTAAGAATATTCCCATTGATCATGATAAGCCCAAAATTTACCAAATCCAAGCACTTGCTCGTATCATGTAAAAAAATCTAACACTTTCGCTGTCATCAGTTTTCGGGAAGACTGAGCACAATTGTTAAGTTAGTTTTGAAAATCAAAAATTGCGATTACTCGTCCCTGAACTTTTGGTGCAGGAATCAGGTATCAAATGGGAATTTGCGACACACGAGCTGCTTTTTGAGACCAACTTACGTTTGAGGGGAACTACACCGTTTAATTATGATTATGAAAACAATTGCATGTTCGCCTATGCAAGCGCACGGAACATGTCCTGCTGCATTGAAGTGGATGTGCTGCCCTGAATCTTTAAACAGCCAACAAAATCTGTGATTAATATTGGCGGAAGTAATTCTAAAGTAACACGATGAATTACGTTCACAAACTCTGCATATATGTACACTGCGGAGATGCTTTTGGATATGCGTGCCCGGCTTATGCAATTCTGTGATTAATATCTAAAGTCAACGTATTCTAATATACCTAGTCAAACGTTTATTCCCGTTCAAAATTGAAAAACACGTCGAGAACATCAGATGAGTTGCCTCAAAGACCACATCAGTATTGCGATGTCTTTGGACATACTCCACGTGTCCGGCTTATGTAATTCAACCTGCGCCTGTTAAAAACGCCCGTTTCAAGTGCAGAGATATGCACGTGCGTCAACCAACACTGTCCGCGATAATAACAGGGGCGTTTGTTTGACTGAAAAAAGAAACAGTGACTGTGAGGCCAAAGGGTCCCTGCAGGTTATGCGGAAACAGCGGTCGAGTGCGCTGGCTTGAGTGCAATGTTTGCTTCTTGCTCCATGTGCCATTGCGCTTTAGAACAGCGACTAAGCACTTTAGCTATACATTGTACACAGCAGGAATATACAGTATTAGCACATATACTGTCGCTCTAACTGCACATAGTATGACTATTCCCCTCTTTCACTGTTCAAAAGCGTCGTCCCAGCCAAGAATTGCATACAACTGACCAATCAATGGCATTGTGTGGTGCAGGTGGTGTATGAGTTAGGTGTATTGTGAACTAACAGGATTTATGTTCAGCTTCCAAGAGACCACGTCAATGCTGAGTCGTTCAACAAGTTTTGACATCCTGTCTGCAAAATGCCCTCGTTATATTTGAGGCTTATGGGGAACTTTCGGGCTGTTTTTCGACGGTGTCGTCAACTTGAGATGAATTGCTCTGATTATGGTTGTCAAGCATCTATGGTATAGGTAACATAATCAACACAGCTTAATCAAGTCAAAATTTGGATACCCTGAAGTTTTACGAGTAATCTTGTAGTGTTTGTGATTTTGCCCAACTTTGCGAAGTGTGTGCCTTTGACAAAGCATGCCACACATGTCGTCTTTTACACGAACTCAGATCTCCGTACTTTTCGTCGTGCTATTGAACAGACCTGTGCGTTTTCAGTTTTATTGCCGGCAAATTTCACACTGGTGCGCAATGATACATTGAACGGGCCTGTTGGCTGTGGCACAAACAATGCGCACTTATAAATTGGCACGCATACGTCATTTGGATGATTGTTGTTTGCTGAAATAAGATGACATGGGACAAAATTAAAACTGATTAAAAACAATCGTGAACATTTAGTGCCATGCATTTTTTCCGTGCGTGTATCAACTTCGTTTTCTGCAACCCCGGGCTTTTGATTTTAGCGACCGAGTCCTACTTTTTTGTTGTGGGTCTGGGAGAAACAACTTGATGATTAAATTTGCACCGAGAACGGAACGCAACCGTCCCGTCCCTGCTTCTGCTCCCACCCGTAGTAGACGTAAAATCGACCAAGTATACCGAAATTGTTTTCTCAGTTCGAAGCACTGTGACCAATTCACGGACGCAAACAATCGCTGTGTGCATACTGCTCCACGTTGCTCAGAGTGAACCACCAACTGCCACAACGTTTGGAACACGCAAACAACACACAGACAGGAAAACCAACGAAAGTTCCATCATTACGACTGGTGCCACTGTTCCGTTAATGTATAAGATGCACCATCGAGTTCAACGGACCAAGGTATAGCAGTTCCCATTCCCTTTATTCCAACACCTTGGTTTGATTTACGGGGCTTATGGTGCAAATGGCAATGAGAATCCAACGTCTGCACCCAGCCACGTAGGCTGACACACCGAGGTACACATTGAGCTATACGATGGTGCACAAGGGTGTGTGAGACACAGTTGCACCACACACTTGGCTGCGTTGTTGTTATTTGTACCAGCCCAAGTTCGTGGACGAACTCTCACCCAGCCATGGGTTGATCCAAATCTACATTTCTCGTGGCTGGCCGGTTTTTGACCCGAGGCTATTAAAACTTCTGGTAATCAACCTCAGGCTATAATCTCTGTTGTGCAGAATTTAATGAGAATTTTGGTTTACACTATTAACGAGACAACGGCAATATCAAGTTGAAGCAATTGGATGGCAAACTCACATCTGGTATGTAGTTGGCGTAAACATTTTAGTGTCCAAAGAACCTACAGGACAATGCGAGCCGCCCTGATCAAGCCAGAGTCAACTAAAACTTGAATGTGCAGTGGAGGTATACGATAGCAACATGTACATTGGGTGCCATACGACGAGCGGTTCACTTTTGGGGAACACAATGTCTGTATGTACACGTACACGCGTGGAGTGCAACAAACAGAGTCTGGTAGTTCTTTGGCTGGTTGGATAGTCAGTTGTCGCTGAAGTATAGTGCAGTGACTTGCTTGCCAGAGTAGCCAAACAAATGCTCACACTATATGGAGAGGGTGGGGGTGGGATGCACCACGTGGAATTAGTTAACAACACAGCTTGGTTCAACACCATTCGGTGAGGTTGGAAGAACAAGCAGTCAGCTCGTTGCAGGATGCCTTCAGCTTCACAACTCACTCACTCATTCAAAGATCTGCGTTTCACTTCTGGTGCTTGCGGCCTGGGTAGTTTGTAATCTGTGGCCAAGCCACAGCCAGCACCCGCGTGTCGACTGCATCCAGGCAATTTTTTTGCTCAAAGCAGCTGTAACAACGCGAACCACCCATCGGTTTGACGAGCACCGGAGAAACTTTTTCTAATTAAGAGCGTGGGGTAATAGTAACAGATAGGTGTCAATGGAATAGGGTTCACAAACCGAAAAAAATGGATTTCGCTCATATTGCACAAAAAGTTGACTACTACATTTACTAAGACACATACAAAATTTTGGATCCAAACTCCAAAGCATTAAATAGTTATGGGCGCATTTAAGTGGGCAGGTCGAAGATTTCTTGAAATTCCAAAAATGTACCAAGTTTATGTTGATGAGGCTGTCATTTGTTTTAGATCGGATGCTATTTAATGAAAATAACACATAATAGTCAATTTTTTATCCACTTTTCAACCATGTAAAAATAAATGCAAAAATTCGCTGCATTTTCTCTTCCGTTAATTTTTTCAAAAATCAGCTCTGAAATTTAGTGCATATCAAAAACAACCAATTTTAAAAAAGTCCTCACCGACGAATTCTTTCTATTTGGTCTCAAAATGTGCGCCATAAAATTCTGATATTGGGTTATAAGTGTGGTTTGTGACAAATTTGAATATCTCCTGAAAAGTTTAGATAAAGAGCATTTTTTGTTTTTTTTCTCTCACGTTTTTGTCTTTTTCTTTGCACGGATTCACATTGGAGAAACGACCGATGTGGGTGTCACGAACGGCAACAAGATGCTTGTCAACGTGGTCTGAAAGTAAACAGCTTGTTCATGACACGTGACAAGCTATCAAAATGGATACAAGTTCAAAAATGCAAGCTATTTGGCACCGGCCGTGACTGGCAAAAATTCGCTGCAACCTGTCACTTGATGCATCACACGAGGTGAGCAACTAGCAACAACAACAACACACACAATACAAGCAGTCAACACACACGTTATGGCTCCAGCACAACACGTTTTATGTAAACGGCAGAACACACATGCGCACGCGCAATTACATTTATGTAACACATTAAGGCAAGCCAGCGGCTGGATCGCGTAGCGCAATCGGTTAGGCGTAGCATTGAACATGCGTGCGTGTGTCTGTCGCACAGGTTCAAACCCTGTAGCGTGTCTTTGTTTTGCGTCGCGGGTTTTGGGTGAACGTTTTACCATTATTACTTTTTATTTCGTAACCGGATGCAATGCAAAAACATTTAGAAATAGGCAACAGTTGAAACAAACGAATAGCCATTCACAGATTTGCTGCATTTTCCTAACAAACGGTTGCCTTGATAAGCACATAAATTGAAAGCACTCTCGTGGTATTTACAGTTAAGAAACACATATGTAGGTTTCAGCAGCATACACATCAGAACTCATATTTGGGAAACACATGCATCAATTTTTACATATTCCGTCATTCAATTGAACTGCGCACCACGACAAAACAAGAAAGAAAATAAAACGACGAAATTTTTTTGCTTCATACAAACATAAATTGCCGACAATATTCAAATTTGTCACAAACCACATTCATACGCCAATACCAGAATTTTATGGCGCACATTTTGAGGCCCAATAGAAAGAATTCGTCGGTGAGGACTTTTTTAAAATTGGGTGTTTCTGAGATGCACTCGTTTTTTTGACATTTTTTTAAAAAAAATGCAATGGAAGAGAAAACATCCAATATCGTGCAACTATTTTTGCGCAGCTGAAAAGCGGACAAAAAACTGCTATATGTGTGCAAATTTCAGCGCCCAATGTTGTTTATCGGCTGAGATCCAATTGGATTGACATTTATTTTTTCATCATTTTTCATTTTTAAAATTTCCCAAAAAATGCAAACCGAGCACCTTTAAATTGAAATTACTGAAAGTATACTTACATTTGGAACGCCAAACTTGGAGAGCATTCCTAAATATGTCGTGGCATTGATTTCCAATCAAAAAAACCATATCCAAAATTTCAGTTTTGTGAACCGTACTTTGCGATTCTTACCACCCCACGTTCTTAATGACAGAAACAATTTACATCTGCTCATTGTTGCACGTTGCTCAGAATGCTCAGTATTGGGCAAGTTGACCCCAGCTCAGCTGTTACATGGCCATCACAATACCGAATGACAAGGACTTTGTTTTTTTTACTTTATCTTTTACTGGTTCCAGTAAAGTCATTACCTCAGTGGAATTGTGGCTTTTTCTGATAAATTGTCCCCTGAGCCTAGACGCAATAAAAACTGGACGAATTTAGTAACCTGACCCAATTTACAGGAGAAATATTTAAATTTTTAGTGACATTCCTTAAATTATTTCGGCATCGGCTGTTGTCATAAAATGCACTTTACGTTGCAGACAAAGGCGCAGACGGTGTGTGTGTCCTGCCCCTTTAACCTCAAGTATCTCGACCTGGCGACTCCGACCGTGTGTGTTGTCATAGCAGACTTGTTCTGAAGTCCCAACAATTCTTAAAAAATCGCGACATTATATTCTGAAGTTGTGCTTGAAACATCAACAACTCAGGAGCAATGGCAGTGGATCCAACGACCGATCCGGGATGGAAATACCTCCGACTGACTGCCGAGGAGATGGCTGCGGTTGGTTGTGGTTTCTTCGGGGTACTTCGCGTATAACTTTGTCGTTTGTTCGCTAGCACGCACGCAATCGATTACACCAAATGTGCCAGCCTATTGTATACTGTATGTTCATAGTTCGCAACTGTGCGGTAGTCACCACTTCACTAGGTATGTAGCTCTGATATTGTTCGCTAAACCGGCTTGTTGAAACCAGAAGTGAATAGAGGCTCGATTAGCATGACCTCTCGCCAGACTGAGCGGGGGCACTTTATACTATACTTCATGTTGGGTTCATGCCTTGGTTACGCATGATGTGTTGACGCGTGAAACAGAAACATCACTGTTCTCGGTGTTCTCACACTTGGAAATTGGAAGAAGTAGCTAAATTCAGGAGCAATCCCAGCCGTTCAATGGCAAAACAGCGTGTTGGATTCCGGACAAAGAGGAGGGTTATGTGCTCGGTGACATCAAGTCAACGAAGGGTGATCTGGTAACGGTGAAGGCGAAGGGTAATGAGGTTCGCTGGTCATTGTGTACCTGCTAAGTTGATGTTTCAATTACTGCAGTATCCCGATAACCGACACCCTCTTCTTTTTTGCCATCTCCAGTCGACGGTCAAGAAGGACGTGATCCAAGAGGTGAACCCTCCAAAGTTCGCCAAGTGCGAGGACATGTCCAATCTATCGTTCCTCAACGACGCGTCCGTGCTGTGGAATTTGCGTGACCGATACGCGAGCATGTTGATTTATGTGAGTGAATTCAAGTCTGCGTGAGTACATTTCGACTTCATTCACAGGCATTAGGGCGATCTGTTGCTTGGTTGCTCATTTCGACATTCTTTTCACAATCGTCAGTGCGAACATTGACTGAAACGCACAAGATGTCATCAGATTAATCCTTAGTCCATTGAATTGCCACAGACCTATTCGGGCCTGTTCTGTGTGGTGATCAACCCATACAAACGATTGCCGATCTATACGGACTCGGTGGCTCGGATGTACATGGGGAAACGAAAGAACGAGATGCCGCCGCATTTGTTCGCCACTTCGGATGAAGCGTTCCGCAACATGTTAATGGGTATGTACAGTATCCTATTGACAATGTGGTGGCTTGTTTTGACAGCATTAATGCATGTCTCAAATTGGCTTTTGCGATGTGCGCAGACGAACTTTGTTTTGAGATGATGCCACGGTGTGCTGTGCAACATGTCTATGGTTATGATTGCCCGTTTCGACCTGTTCTTCCAGACGGGCGTCGCACCAGGCCATCGTCATTGTGAATGCACCATGCCGCTGTCATCAACTTGACAACCCCCATTTCAGACCACGAGAACCAATCCCTATTGATCACTGGCGAGTCCGGCGCCGGCAAGACCGAAAACACCAAGAAAGTGATCGCGTATTTCGCCTCGGTGGGCGCGAAACAGGCCGAAGCCGCCGGCATTGTGCCGACACCAGGAGAGAAAAAGGTTGCTTAGGCATGGCAATGTTCATCTTTGTCCAAAAAGCTTGCGGGCTTTCTAAAACTTTCGAAAAATTTTCAGATCACACTTGAAGACCAGATCGTGCAGACGAACCCAGTGCTCGAGGCATTCGGCAATGCCAAAACCGTGCGAAACAACAACTCGTCGCGATTCGGCAAGTTCATTCGAATCCACTTCAGCAAGGATGGACGAGTGGCCGGATGCGATATCGAACATTGTTAGTGGTGGTGTTCATGTGCATATTGTGTCTATAAACTTGGATTATTTTAATTTATTTGTGAAAGAGCATTGAAAATGAAACATTCTACATTTCAGATCTGCTCGAAAAGTCTCGAGTCATCCGTCAGGCACCCGGCGAGCGAGCCTATCACATTTATTATCAAATCATGTCAGGTGGGGCGCCGTTGTCGTAATTGTGCAGAAATTCATGTCGGTTGGGAAATATTGAAGCACCCTAGGACTCAAATCAAATTGAATTAAAATTTCAGGACAGAAGAAAGAACTGACAAAACAACTGGACCTCGTCAAAGGTGTCAAGGATTATTTCTACATCAATCAGGCCGAGACAACGATTCCGGGACTGGACGACAAGGAAGAGTTCACCGTTACCGACGTGAGTGGCTCACATCAAGCACCGTAATTTGAAAACTTTATGCTAAAAAAAGAAAACAACTGAAATTTTCAGGAATCATTCGACGTTCTCAACTTTTCTGCGGACGAGAAGCAGAACATCTACCGGTTGTGTGCCGCCATCATGCACATGGGACAGATGAAGTTCAAACAACGACAGGAACAGGCCGAACCAGATGGCAAAGATGGTCGATGATGTTCCATTAATTGAGCGGTTATCACTCATTATGACAAAAAGGAAAACAAGCACCATGATGTTTCAGATGCAACCAAGGCATCGAAGAACTTTGGTGTTGACGTGGAAGAGTTCCTGAAGGCGTTGTGCAAACCACGAGTGAAAGTGGGCACCGAATGGGTGAACAAGGGACAGACAAAGGATCAGGTGCATTTTATATTTTTGTTATTTTTAAGACATTCAACATTGAAGACATCGAACCTATAAATTGCCAGGTCCAATGGTCGGTGGGCGCGATGGCCAAGGGCGTGTACGCGCGTTTGTTCGATTTTCTGGTCACGAAGTGCAACATGACTCTCGACGCACAGCACATCGAACGAAAGTACTTCATCGGAGTGCTCGACATTGCCGGCTTCGAAATTTTCGATGTAAGTTCTCTCAGATACAATTTATTTGAAGCTAGAAGTTATTGAACCACAAAAAATATGTATACAAAGTGCCACAATTTCTTCAGTTCAACTCATACGAACAATTGTGGATCAATTTCGTCAACGAAAAACTGCAGCAATTCTTCAACCATCACATGTTTGTGCTGGAGCAGGAAGAGTACCAACGCGAAGGCATAAAATGGGAATTCATTGATTTCGGACTGGATTTGGCGGCGTGCATTGAGTTGATTGAAAAGGTTTGGTATTCCAGTACGAGTCTCTGGTCTGAGACGAGTTGGTTTTAACTACTGTACTTTCACAATTGCAGCCCATGGGCATCATTTCGATGCTGGACGAAGAATGTGTGGTGCCGAAGGGCAGTGACACGTCGTACGCACAGAAGGTCAACGATCAGCATTTGGGCAAACATCCGAATTTCGAAAAACCCAAACCGCCGAAGGGCAAACAGGCCGAGGCTCATTTCGCTCTCAAACAGTATGCCGGAACGGTTCGTATTTGAGCGCTGCATCGTTTTTATTTTGGAAAAGACAAACGCTCGAAAAAAACTAAATCGTTGTTTAAGGTACGCTACAACGTCGGTCAATGGCTGGAGAAGAACAAGGACCCGTTGAACGACACACTGGTCGGACTGTTGAAAAAGAGCACTGGCAACGAATTGACGGTCACTGTTTGGAAGGACTACAAGACCGGCGAAGAACTGCTTGAGGAACAGAAAGGTATGTATATTACCATACAGTACATGGATGCTCAAGGTTCATTTTAGTGGCTCTTTTTCGATTTTGAGAAACAGACAGTATACGCGTGTAGGTATGTGGACGTTTTATATCCTTTTATCCCTCCGTTTTTCCCTCAAATGGTCTAAGAATCGAAACATTCTGCAGCGCATGGCGGCGGCGGCAAGAAGAAGGGCAAATCGGCATCGATGATGACCGTGTCGATGAAGTACCGCGAGTCACTCAACAATCTGATGGCGATGCTCAACAGCACACATCCACATTTCATTCGATGCATCATTCCCAACGAACTCAAGAAATCGGGTGCGGCTACCTTTTGGCAGCGTTAAATCGCAACTGCTTTCAAAAGTAACAAATGTTTCTATTTGAAGGTCTGCTCGCGGCCGAGCTCGTGCTGAACCAATTGACCTGCAACGGGGTGCTCGAAGGCATACGAATCTGTCGCAAAGGGTTCCCGAATCGGGCATTGCACCCGGATTTCAGTCATCGTTACGCTTTGCTGGCCGCTGATGAGTCGAAGGAGGAGGATCCAAAGGTTGGTGGGAAAATCTTTTCTCGAGTTTGATAAAAAGCAATGACAAATTTGATCGGCATCTAACGACCTCCTCAACCCCACTCCTGCTTCAGACTTGCTCGGACAAGATGTTGGCCCGAATGGTCAAAGACGGCATAGTGAAGGACGAGAACTTCAAAGTCGGCCATACCAAGGTGTTCTTCAAGGCCGGCATTCTCGCATTGCTCGAGGAGAACCGTGACACAAAACTGTCGGCGATTATGACCAAATTCCAAGCCATTGTCCGCTGGTTCACCGCACAGGTACTGTATGCTAGCTTCAGTGTACTGATCAATAATCCCGAAACTCAGATTACACTTTGGGCTCACTCTAACTTTTTCAGACCGATGCGAAGCAACGCAAAGAGCAGTTATCGGGCTACGTGCTGCTGCAGAAGAACATCAAGTCCTGGTGCACATTGCGCACGTGGACGTGGTACAAACTATTCGGTCAGGTCAAGCCGTTACTCCAGGCCGGAAAGGAGGCAGAAGAGAAGGAGAAAATGATGGGTCAGCTAAAGGTGGGCGCAGTTTCAAAACGAAGTTTGATTGAATAAACATAACAGGAGAAAATCGGTTCAACATTCAACATGCTCTCCAGGAAATCGAAGAAGCGTTAGCGAAGGAAGAAAGTCAAAGAAAAGAACTGGAAGAAGCGTACGAAAAGCTGAAAGAAGCAAACAAAGAACTGACCGGCAAACTAGCGGGCAGCGGAGACAGCATGCACGAAGCGGAGGAGAAAATAGAGAACCTGAACAAGGACAAGAAAAAGCTGGAGTCCACCATCCAAGAACTGCAGGACGAGATCTTGCACGCCGAAGATCGGCAGGGTGATGTGGCCAGGAAGAAGAAGAAAGTGGAGGAGGAGTGCAATGAGTTGAAGGCGAAGATTCAGGACCTCGAGATGCAGCTGCGCAAGGTGGAACAGGAGAAAAAGGGCAAAGATCATACGGTGGACAGTCTGCAGGCCGAAATGAATCGTCAAGACGAACAGATTGCCAAGTTGAACAAGGACAAGAAACAGCAGGAGGATCTGATCTTCCGGCTTCAAGAACAGGTTTGTGCAGTGGTTGGTGTTGAGAACGAATTTAAAACATGGTTAAAATCACGTGCAGGTGCAAATGGAAGAAGACAAGGTGGTAAATCTGAATAAACAGAAGGGCAAGATTGAGAACGCCAGCGCCGATCTCGAGGAAGAATTGGAACGCGAACGCAAAGCCCGAGCGGAGATCGATCGCATGAAGCGCAAAGTCGACGGCGAGTTGAAGTTGGCGCAGGACAACATCGACGAATTGGCCAAACAGAAACTGGATGTGGAGAACAATCTGAAGAAGAAAGAGGCCGAAATGTCGACGATGTCGTCGCAGATCGAGGACGAGCAATCGGCGGTGTCGAGGGCCAATCGACACATTAAGGAGCTGCAGCTGAAAGTGTCTGAGTTGGAGGAGGAGCTCGAATGCGAGAAACAGAGTCGTGGAAAGGCCGAACGTGCAAAGAGCGAACTACAGGTTGGTGTGGAAAGTCTGTTTCACCAAAGCTGTAAGTAGGCAGTGGATGCGCGCACAGTTCCGTAAACGACGCGCAAGAAGCAATCATTCTTACAGATCCCCATCTGAAAAATGACAATCTTCCTCCAGCCTGCCGAAAATATCCTGTATTTACATGTAACTGTAATTACGAGCCTATTCCTCTCGTGACCGAAAAAGCCACTAATAAAGAGGGCATACCCTAGACAATTACCACTCGATTCACACAGGTGGAACTCGATGACACGCTGATGCGACTGGATGAGGCCGGTGGTGCAACAGCCAATCAGATCGAACTGAACAAGAAGAGGGAGGCGGAACTGGCGAAGATCCGTCGCGACCTGGAGGAGGCCAACAACCATCACGAAATGCAGATGAACGCGATGCGAAAGAAACACAACGATTCGGTGGCCGAAATGGGCGAACAACTGGATGAATTGCAGAAACAGAAGATTCGGATGGACAAGGAGCGGATGCAGCTGCAACGGCAGTTGGAGGATTTGCAGGTGTGCATCTGAAAAAATAAACTAAAAAATAAATGTGAAACTGATTCCATGGTCCAATCAACTATGCACCCACCTGTCATTGCGCTGTTAACTGGAGAAGCAGTCAAAGCCAAATTACCTTGCAGAGCCAACTGGACGAAGAGACGAAAGCAAAGACGAATCTGGAGAAAGTCTCCAAACAAGTCGAATTGCAAGCGGCCGAACTGGAAGCCAAATGTGAGGAGCAGGCGCGTATCATCCAGGACTATCAGGGGGCAAAGAACCGAATGGGCAATGAAATCGCTGAGCTCAACCGACAGCTGGAGGACAGCGAGTCACAAGTGAGAGTCGCATTACACCATTTCCTTTCAGTCAGTCGAACTACAGTATACATCAGTCAATTTAATGAAGGCACAAACGAGCACCTCAGTTTGATAGACGCGATCTGGCTTATGGTAATGTGGTCAACTCATCTCGTCAAATAAAGTCGCTGAACACATGTATTCGTTTTCGCGCTCATTTGGGGCTCGTGTGTTCGACGAGTTTCTTTGACGAGATGATTTGACGACAAAACCATTAGCCGCGAATATCACACGCATGAAACATCACAGGTGCAAAACCTCACGCGTCTCCGCTCGACGATGAACAATCAACTGGAGGAGGCACGCAACACGGCCAGCGAGGAGGCACGTGAGAAACACGCACTGTCCGGTCAGGTGAAGTCGCTACAGCACGAGGTCGATCAGCTGCATCAGAATCAGGATGAGGAAAACGAAGTGAAGGCGGAGCTGATGCGACAACTGTCCAAGACCAATCAGGAAGTGTCGAACCTCAAGTCGAAACTGGAGACAGAAGGTTTGTTCTTTTGTATCCAGAAGAATGCACAGGTGCATAATTTAGACTGTTGCATTCTGTTCGGACATTGCCAGTGAAGAGTAAACCGATCAGCTGAATCTTGACCATAATAAATTTTGTAACTTCGCGCAGGCATGGTACGCAGCGAAGAGATGGAAGAGCAGAAACGTAAATTGAACCAGAAAGTGATCGAGAAGGAAGAGCAATTGGCCGCTGCCAACTTGAAGATTTCCAGCCTTGAAAAGATCAAGCAGAGGATGACAGCCGAGCTGGACGATTCACAGGTATGAACGGGCCAAGACATAATGCTGGGCTAATGCAGTATCTAACCAGAGAGGTATTTTACAATAGTTTTGAAACTGCACAAATGGTGATCCCATCTCAGGCCGAAACCGAGCACGCCAACACTCAATTGCTGGCTTTGGACAAGAAAATCCAGTCGTTGGAGAAGAACATTGATGAATGGAAACACAAATACGACGACGTCACAATCGAACTCGATGCGACACAACGCGACTCGCGTGGACTCAGCACCGAACTGTTCAAGTTGAAGTCGCTCAATGAAGAACTCGATGAACAAGTACGTTTCTGTCACCAATTCAATTCGTCAAGTAATAAAAACTGAATTTGTACTGTATGCCACAGAGCGAAGCACTGCGTCGCGAGAATCGCAATCTGGCACAAGAGATCAAGGACTTGACCGATCAGATTGGCGAGGGCGGTCGATCAACGGCTGAGTTGCAGAAACAAGTCCGCAGACTGGAAACCGAGAAAGAGGAGCTGCAGGTCACTCATTTACCACATAAGAAGTCAGTTTATTTTCAACAACAAAGCTGCTTATTCGTCTTCAGCACGCCCTGGACGAGGCCGAACAGCATCTGGAAGCCGAAGAGCAGAAGCTGCAACGAGCCGAGGTCGAGATCAAACAAGTGCGAGCGGACGTGGAGAAACGCGTGAAGGAGAAGGAGGAGGAGTTCGAGAACACCAGACGCAATCATCAACGAGCGCTCGAGTCCATTCAGGTTGGGTGCTTGACCAGTTCACAGCGCGAATTTTTTTATCAAAACTATCGGTGGAAAGGCATGATGCAAACAACGATCATTAGCTACCCGTTTAGGCAACACTCGAAGCCGAACAACGCGGTCGGCAAGAACTGGCACGTCAGAAGAAGAAAGTGGAAAACGACCTGAACGATATGGAGATCCAACTGGATCAGTCGACGAAGATGAACCTCGAGAACATCAAGAACATGAGGAAACAACAGGTGCACTGTCGCTTCCTCAGTAATCTTGTCCACCCAGACGGTTACGCAAAAACTTTAAACTTAGCTTGCCTTTCTGGTAATTGACTGGATGGAGGAAACATTGCTGAATTCCACCTGAAGCGAAGCTTGCAATGCACTCTCCTGACCATAATAATCTCCTTAGATCTGGATATGCGTGTATAGCGGCGACGATAATGCACCGCCATCTACCTCAACCGAATGTCCATTCCAAGAAGTCTCATATCAAGTAATTAGCCATGAGTCTGAGTTTGCCGTTGGACTGTATGTAGTTGCCTTTTGTGTACTGCACGCTTGGTCGGACCCCATGGCTAGAGGCAGTCGTATGACCCATCCTTCATCCCAACCTACGCTTCGCGCTTTCTCACCGTCGCTTTGACCATGTTTGGCTTAAACACAGCAATAGTGAATGAATCAATACCCAGATCGAGATTCTCTCTTACTTGCAGGAGCAAATCCAAGAGATGCAAAACGAGCTTGACATGGAGCAACACAGTCGTGAAGAGGTACAACATTGAACAATCACAGATTTTCCATTCCTTGATTCTTGTCAAAAGTGAACGTGGTTTCAGCTCCGTGAACAAATCATGAACCTGGAACGGCGATGCAACATGCTGACATCGGACAAGGAAGACCAGGCAAATCGGTTGCTTGAGGTCTGTGTGCAGTGTTGTCTGGGTCATTTACCTCGTTACAATTAAAGCACAAACGTGATTACACTAAAACCCTTTCCAACCTCTCCAGGCCGAGAGACTGCGAAAGCAGATCGACTTCGAGATGTTGGAGTTGAAGGAGCAGCTGAACGACACGCTGCAACAGAACAGCATCCTGCAGGCGGCAAAACGAAAAGCGGAAAGCGAATTGACCACCTTGCACGTAAGCATGCTCCCTTTGCTCTCGATCAATCAGAAAGGGAACACCATAAAGCAACCACATTATTTCAGGGCGACCTGGACGAGGCCCTGAACGAGTTGAGACAAGCGGACGACCAGGCGAAGAAAGCGATGGCAGATTGCACACGTCTGGCGGATGAATTGCATCAGGAACAGGAACACTCAACGCACCAGGAACGGATGAAAAAGGGACTCGAACAGCAAGTCAAGGTGAACTTCAATGAATGCAGTACATGTGATTGAGTGTACGTATATTTGAAACATCACCCATGCCGTGACTCCAGGACCTCCAAATCAGACTGGATGACGCAGAAGCAGCCGCATTCAAGGGAGGACGAAAGGTACGTGCTCAACGTTCACTTCACCGAACAAGCAATTCTGAAAGACACAACAGGTGCAACAGCTTGTAAGTAAGCCTTATCAAATTTGCTTATAGGCGGCGGCCAAACTCGAGCAACGCGTGAAAGAGCTCGAGGTCGAGCTGGACAACATGCAGAAGAATCACGCCGAGGATCAGAAGGCGATCCAGAAGGCCGACAGACGTCTGCGCGAACTGCAGTTTGCGTCGGAGGAAGAGAAGAAGAACAGAGATCGACTGACAGAATTGGTCGACAAACTCAATCAGAAGGTCAAGGGGCAGAAACGACAAGTCGAGGAAGCGGTCAGTTTCCCGCGCAGTGAAAACCCGTTGCCAAACCAGGCAAGACCTAAGCTCTCGTTCGAAATTCAGGAAGAACTGGCAACGGTGAACCTCCAGAAGTATCGGCAAGTGCTCCATCAGCTCGAGGAGGCGGAGGAGCGAGCCGATTCGGCCGAGAACACCGTCCAGAAGTTGCGTGCCAAATCGCGATCCAGCACACTGCAACCGTCGGCCAGTGGAATTGTAATGTTTCATTGCTGCTTTGATCTCGTGATGTTGCAAAATTATGTCCACGCCCCCTTTACAGCTGTCACGTTCGTCCTCGCGATCATTGCTGATGAGCTCGAGCCGTTCGAACATGGAGTTCACTGACTGAGCCATCGATTTGCTTGTGACGGGATCGTTATGCAGGCCATATTCGGGAAACGTTAGTACGGAAGCACTGTGCCCAGTTTTTCCGAATACGGCCAATATTGTTTTGTGATGTGATTTTTTTATTATTCCTTATTATTATCAATTACTGTTTTTCTCTGATTATTATTTTTTGTTTCCATACATTGTTGTTGTTTTACACTTTTACGATTCAAATCTGGTTCAGTCTTATTTACTTTTCATTCGGCACGCTTTTTATTTGTAGGATTCCACGGTTGCCTTTGGCGCTGACATTATTGGAGTCCACTGGGTATTGACCTGCAGTTTATTAAATTTTCAAATCCATATTTCTTTCATCACTGTCTGCGGCGAGCGGCAATTGTGTTGTGCCAGCACGCCCAGCCTAGAATACATACATTGTATGTATTATTAGACATCTTTTGTGTTCAAAATACAAACTGGGAAACAATAAAATGTCATTGCAAGTATTGCACCTTAGTTTTCTGTATCATTGATTGCCAATCAAATCCAAACGATTTCGCACACGGTGCTTGATACGGGGCTGGGATTCCAATGCTCATTTGCCGCTCGAAATTTTGCGAACAAGAAAACAAACAGGTGCATTTATCATACCATGGTGATAGTGGGTAGGATAATAGTCGACAGCAGAAATACAACCACAAGGTAAGACAGTAAAAACACAAGCCATGAACCAGTTGTTTAGATCGAAAAACAAACGTAATATTTTGAAATTCCACACAGGTTCGATATAAAATTCACACCATCGGTTCAAATCACACGAGCACAACTTTTTGACACCATAATGCACGCAATTTCCACTCACTTTCATCAATCAATAAAAAATTCAATCAATAATAATTGCTCACTGAAAATTGCACCGCCTGTCAAAAAATTCATTCGCCTATTTTCGTCAGTTTTCATCACAAGACAACATTTCAGGGATGAATGTGTATGAACACAAGCACACGTATCCAAAACATAGAAAAAGTTGATGCACAATCAGGTACACGGGAAGCTAAAAACTGCACTGGTATTTAATATAGAAAGTAGGTAACGACACTCAATTGGGTACGGTACACACTGGATGAAGGCAAGCTCAATTACCCAAAAACAGGAGTTAAAAAACATTCGGTTGAAATTTTTTTAGGATATTGTGCCTAGTTTACGTCAACAAATTCCAAATAACGTTAAATGGCTTGCAAAAAGATACCGTAACAGCCGTGCTATATGTACCACGGAAGAATAACGCAATCAAAATGGTAACGCAACAAGTCACTGTTAACGCGCACGCTGTAACTGTAGCTGTGAGCCTTGCAAATACGGTACCAAATACTATACCAAAGAAAACAGCCCAACAGATCAACAACAGTACAAATTTTATGAACAACAACATTTTTCGCGAGATACCCTTGCAAGGAGCAATAATAATAAAAGCGGTTGTGGTGGGTGATCTGACCAACATATTTAGTGCACTTCAACAATTTCAATAAAAAGGTTACAAAAAATCGATCAATATTCGTTCTCTCCAAATCTACTCAATTATACAAATCGTCATCGTCTTGTGCCATACCGGCCGCGCCCGGTCCCTGTGCTCCACCTTGTCCACCTCCTGTGCCACCGGCGCCAGGGAAACTGCAAATATTTACAAAATTTAGAAAAAGGCAAAGTAGAGTTTTATCACAAAATACACTAAAGTGATCCCCCCAACCAACCGGAAGTTGCCGCCGAACCCGCGCTGTTGTTGCAATGTCTGCGCGAACATTTCGTATTTGCGAATGTCGTTGTCGGACACTGAACGACGCGCGAACTTCATTGCCTCCTCGAAATGGTCGGCACGGATCTCGGGCACTGGGTCGTACTCGTCTTCGTCGTCCTGCATTGGCATATTTCAATGTTTGACATAAATGAACACATAATCAAGACCGATACGGACCATGCAAGTCAATACGAGTTTATAGAGGCAAAACAATGTGCCTTTTGGTTGACAGTTTCTTTCTGTAGTTGCATCACCAGGATATCATCAGTCAGTACAACCATATCCCGAACAGTTGACGGCCAGTATCAAATGTCAGGCCCACGAACAACACGGTGATGTGGCGTGGATGTGATCATGAACTCATTATTCGAGAAGAAGGACCAAATCTGACAATTCTGGCTAAATAGCAAAGTGCGCTTAATATACACACAAGCGAAAATATCATCCGTTGCCTTCCCTTACCATCAACTCCTCGCCCTTTTCGCGTCGTCCCTGTTTGTCCATTTCGTGCTTGATCTCCTTCTCAATCGCCTCCCTAATGCCCAATTTGCACGCGCGTTGGCAGATCTCGGTCAGATCGGCACCCGAAAAGCCGACCGTCGAATTGGCCAGGTAGTTCAGATCGACTGACTGCAAGAAAATGGCACAAAATTACGGATTGTGTGATGACAAAACGAAATCCCAGCTTGCAAAATCCCACCGAAGCGACAGGCGTCTTTCGCAGATTGGCCTTGAGGATCTGGATACGTGACGCGCCATCCGGCAATGGAATGTAGATCAGTTGGTCGAGACGGCCAGGACGCAGAATGGCCGAGTCAACAATGTCGGGTCTGCAAACATTTTGCTTTGTAAGAGTATTTTTGCTCATACATACACATTTTTCTAAATTTTGGGGAACATTTTGCCGTCAGACCGTCAGTGAAGTTTTCCGCAACGTTCGTTCTCAGACAGGGATAACTATTAGTCATCATCCGACCAAATACAGCAGACAATAACTTCACGAAAAATATTCACTGACCGATTGGTGGCGCCAATGATGAACACGTTCTTCTTGGTCGACATGCCGTCCATTTCGGTCAGAATCTGGTTGATCACACGATCCGCCGCACCACCTTGAAATTCAAACATCACCAATGACACACACGCCAAATCAAATGCTGATCACAGAACAAAACAAAGCCTACCAGCATCGCCCATATTTCCGCCACGTGATTTTGCAATGCTGTCCAGTTCATCAAAGAACAACACACAAGGCGCAGCTGCACGAGCCTGAAAACACAACGGTGATTTCATAGTGGGCTTCATTTCGACTGAAATACAAAACGGGAACTTCGGTGATTGTCAGATGTTATAGTCATCTACATGGTTATGTAGTTCAGACAGGGATAACATGATTCATCATTCAGTCAATTACATCTCAATTCAGAACGTATTCACTCCTAATCACATACCTTATCGAACACGTCTCGCACATTCGCTTCTGATTCACCGAACCACATGGTCAACAGCTCAGGTCCCTTGATCGAAATGAAGTTCGCCTGGCATTCGTGTGCGATAGCTTTGGCCAGCAATGTCTTACCTGAACAGGACAAGAGTACTTTGTGACTGGTTCAATGGAATCTCGAAAAAATGAAACAAAAGTACAGGTGTCTCAGAATAATTCTAGAGCATAACGTTTTCAGTCGTCATTCTGACTCTGTATATACACGCGTTATCATCACAGAAACCGTTATTTTCTCCAAAAACCCGAAACCATGTCCCAAACCAACCGCATCCAGGTGGTCCATAGAAGAGCACACCACGCGACGGTTGCATACCGAACTTCAGATATTTTTCTGGATGTTCCACTGGGTACTGAAATCAACTTTAGTCAGTCCGGATAATCGTAGCAAGACTAAATACTAAACTTGAATCAGACACAGTAAGCGCTTATTACCTGAACCAATTCCTGCAGCTCTTTCTTCACATTCTCCAGTCCACCAATATCGTCCCAGCTGATGTTCGGCGTCTCGACTACCGTCTCACGCAGTGCCGATGGCGATGATTTGCCCATTGCGAACTGTAACAGACAGATTTTGGTCATAATTTGGTACCGGAAATCCATGACAACGAAGATAGCTTTTGGTTTTAGACATGTGATGTAAACCAGAAAATGTTTTATTCACCGAACAAACTGACAGGGAGAACCTGCATTCTTCAACATTTCGATGCGGACAGGTCAATAACCAAACGCTGCATTCAAACAAAAAAAACCAATGCAAGAACACCATCTACGATCTGCACGCACCCGGAAGTTGTCCATGGTAACGGCGAGCGAGTTGAGCACTTCGGCATCAATATTGTCGTCCTCCAGATCAATCAGCTCCATTTTCTCACGAATTTGTTGCAAAGCCGCCTCCGAGCACAACGACGCCAGATCGGCACCGACGTAGCCGTGAGACTCGTTGGCGATCTGATAATTAGGTTGATTGGCATGTTTGGTTAATTCGGATGCAATAAATGAAATTGAAATAAAATTGGTTCTCAGAGTAATTCTAGAGCAAAACGTTTTGAATCGTCATTGCGGATCAGCGCTAAACGTGCTTTCATCAAGGAACCAACAGAGTAATATATTATTAATGGTTTTGAACGTGCAAACCTGTTCCAAGTCGACTTCATCGTGCAACTTCATATTTTTGGTGTGAATTCGCAGAATTTCCAATCGCCCAATCGCGTCAGGGATGCCGATATCGATTTCGCGATCGAAACGACCTGAAAAACGGATAGATCGAGAATCGAAAGTCTGGTGAATCATGTGCAATACTTGAACCGGCAGCAGAGCGCGGGAACTCAGAATAAGAACAAAACTGGTCATCACAAACATTACAGATAATACACGCAATTGATCATCATGGTTCCGTGGAGACAAATAGATGCAACCTCTATTCACATCTAACCAAATCGTCGAAGAGCGGCATCAATCGAATTTGGTCGATTCGTGGCGGCAATGACGATCACCTGCGACCGTTGCTTCATGCCGTCCAACAACGTCAACAACTGCGATACGATACGTCGCTCGACCTCGCCGTGTGTCTGTCACAAAATACATCATCTAGTGTGCACGTACTTTCAAATTTTGAATCTTTTAATGAAATTTATAAATTTACCTTTTCACGTTTCGGTGCAATGGCGTCCAGCTCATCGATGAACAATATAGCCGGCGAATTCTTCTCACATTCTTCGAATGCTTTGCGCAGATTCGACTCGGACTCACCAGCCAGTTTCGACATGATTTCGGGGCCTGCACGAGGATAACGCAACGCACTTTTGTTTGCGGGACAAGCGATTATTCATTGTGCAGTTACGCAGTGGATTTGGGCCAATGCATCATTGTGCAGTTAATATCACAGATCAGTCGTGTCGTTGAGAAATCAAAATTTTCCCATACCCAGCCCAATTTTCGGGAAATTTCTCATACATACCCCCAAAAATCAAAAATTTCCCATACCAGGGGGGTTTATCCAAAAACTCAAAAATTTCCCATACCCGAAGGTGGGGGTTTTAAAAAAATGACCCCAAAAATCTTCTAAAAGTGCCAAAAATTGGTCTAAAAGTGCTTAAAACAGAGTTTTCTTGCGGTAGCAAGCGATTTTTGACATTTTTGGACGAAAAATGGTCAATTTTGGTACTTCTCGGGGGTCAAAAAATCATTTGTTAGGGGTGCTTGTTCCAAAAGTGAAAAATTTCCCATACCCCCGGCCGATTTCCCATACCCCATACCAGGGAGGTAACCGCCCCCCCTAACGACACCACTGTCACTGATGCATCCCGTCAGAAATTCTTGAGCTATAAACCGTGGATAATCATTGAGTGAATCGGGATGATCCAGTTTCTATAATCATGAGAATTGCAGTTTAGTGACGAAAAGCAACGTTCCCACCCCAAAAATAAAACAGTACAAACCATTCAACAAGAAAAAGAACGCTCCGGTCTCATTGGCCACGGCACGAGCGATTAAGGTCTTACCACATCCGGGTGGGCCATACAGAAGGATACCACGTGGCGGCTTCAAATAGAACATTTGTAGGGAATGCATATCACAATCGGCCAAAGAAAAAATCCCACCTTGATGCCTATTGCTTTGAACAACTGCGGATGTCTGAGCGGCAATTCGACCATTTCCTTGATCTGAGCCAACTGTTTGCGGACACCACCAATGTCGTCGTAGCCGACATCTGCCAGATTCTCCTCTTCTTCCTTGAACATTCAAATAGTGATAAAAGATAAATAAACTATTGAGTCAATTGCCAAATGCAGGTATGAACTTCAACGCACATCCCGTTCCACTGGTTCGCCTTCGAAATGAATCACTGTGTCTGGGCTGACAATACACACGGGCGCTGGGTCGGTTTCGATCACCTGTTAGAAAATAGATCAATTTGGCTGAATCAAAAAATTAAAAGGTGGTGTTGGTATCAGAGCTTGCTGCTCGTACCATCATAGAGATTCTTCAGAAATTCTAGAGCTATGAACTGTAGATAATCACAGCCAGTCATCCATTCAGTCTTTCTAATCATTAGAATCACGTACTATACAACGTTTAAAAAAGCTAGTGATAAAAATGCAATCCAACTTTGAATTCCACAGTCCGCATCGCTTTCGACACCGTGAACGAGTCACCCTTTCGCACGGGTCGATATGCCTCGACAAAATACGGTTTGATGAACACTTCGAAAAGATTGCCGGTCAGACCTTGTATCGTGTCGGCATAGGGCAGAATGTGGATGCGCGCGCCGTACGGAACATCAGCCGCCGGTGTGATGCTGGAAAACATGTTAAGTATCAGATTTTGGTTTGAAACGGTGCGATAGTTGCAACTTACTAATAACCCAGGCATTGCACATACTTGGTTTCCAAAGACAGATTTGGTTAAAAAATTAGATTAATGTGTGCGCTGATGTAGCTGGGTGCGCGAATCAAACTTCAGCACATTCAACTGTTCTCAGCGCGCTGTTTGTTATTGGAGACGTGTATCGACAGCGTCGCATGTATTTCAAACAACGCTGCCTTCTTATAATCTCCTCAATTCATAGGTCACCCAACGAAAAAGTGATTTACCGAACCTGACAATGTCGCCCAAATGCACGCGCAGATTGTTACGCACACATCGATTCATCTTGATTTTGTCATTCGGACAATTGTCGTCGGCCAGCACGATACAGATCTGAGAATTGATTTTTTTTGTGCATATCAGACGTGCAGCACATATTTCTTTGACGCATCTTTGCCAAATGACTCACGGTTTCCTTTCTTCGCTTTCCTTTCAACAGCACGGTGTCACCACGGAACAACGACAGTTCGTCCATTTTCGCCTACGAGCATTAATGGATGGAATTATTAATTGTTTTTCTACTTTTTTTCTAAAAATTAGAACAAAAAACAACAAACCTGCGACAACGACACCACCGAATTGTCGTCATTTGCCGATGAGTCAACCATCAATCGATTCGGTCTGGCTTTCTGTCGCAGAATGGCTGTCGCGATCTCATCCTCTTTCTTTGCCTTCGCGGCTTCTTCCAGGTTTTTGCTAAAAGTTTACTGAAGTATTGTATGCTCAAGAATCAACTGAAAGATTTCAAAACTGGCAAAAATTCAAGCAGCTTGCACTAACGCCATGGTTTAGCTGCTTCGTATAGCAATGCTCGCGGTGGTCAAAATATCGGGTTGAGATTTGAAATGTGGAATAAATAAAGTTTGTCCACGAATGTGATACTTTATCTGAAAGTGAGACAACTCGGAATTATTCAGACAGCAAGTGTAGTTCCTGGTCCGGATGGGGAGATAACGGACCCGTGGTTTTTTCGGAGGGGGAGATAGTGTACCCCTGAGGGGGAAGCCCCAAATTCAGGAAAAAATCACTTTTTGAGTGAGAATCTTGACCTTTTTTGTTTTGCCCCCTAAAAAGGATATTTTGGCGACTTTTGACAACATTGACCTAACAATCACCAGTTGTAGGCAACTGTTAATGTTACTGTTTTGTTAACAAATGCCTATTTTAGGCCTAAATCTGCCTGTTTTAGGCAAAATTGGGGGATAGTACACTCGGCCGGAATGGCAGATTGGGGGATAGTGTACCGTCTGAGGAGGGGTAGATAGCGTACCCGAGGGGGGACTACCCCTCCCCCCAGGAACTGCACTGTAGACAACCAATGCAAACTCCCTGAACGCACACGCCCGAACCAAATTTAAAAAGTGAACGAAAATGAGGCGTCGCAGCGCGATGCACCACCGATCGATGACGAAAAACAACGGACACCGCTTTTAATTAGAAATGGCAAAGGAAATTGCTGCAAATAACTCTCAAGGTCAAACACAAAATAACGATTTTGAAATGATGACGACGCGATCAAAGTCATAGTCAGCGCAGCATGACAATGTGTTTTTGGTCTTCGTGCACTGACACTTTGATGCGCTTGTTGACTGGGTGGGGCTGGGCTGAGTGGCTCGACTGCACGCAAACGTTTTCTCAACAGAGGTCAGAATCGGGCCGGGTTACCTGGAAAATTCATTGCTTTCATGTTGTCAGATAGACAGGTACTGATCACTTACTTGACGAATCCGTCAGAAGTTTTAGCATTTTTGACAAAATCGCTATTTTATTGTCGGCCCGATTGCGACCTCTGGTTTTTCAAATAAATTTTCAGTACTTAAGGAATTCCGAAGCAGTGGTGCAGCTACCCAGGCGGGGCGAAATTGTTTAGGTCTAAGCATTGATGAAAATGTATTCCAAAACGCTAATTTCGCGCGTAGCAAGCGATTTTTCGCCTATTTGGAGTGAAAAATACCGATTTTGTACCATTTTGAGCCACACATAGCAACTTACTGTGCCAGCCGCCAAGCGGCGACCTACCTACTGTACCAAGATGGAGCGCCAACCTACCTACGTACTGTACCTTGGGGGACCCCCACCACCCGCTGCTATTGAATACACCTTTGTTCCGAAGGCAACATACCAATAATTAGACCGTTTTTGGCTTTTCTTTATTTATTTCCGAATAAGGGTCGCACGTGTGTTTTGGGACAGAATGGTGCCTTTCAAAACTATTTTATGGCTGAACCCTCAAGAATTTTTTTCGCCGGAACCGAAAAAAATACATTTTGTTGAAAAAGTAAATTACCGGTAATTTTTCCGAAAATAAATTTTGGAAATTTATCCGGCTCAGAAAAAAACGGTTTCCGATTCTTACTCACCAGTCACCAGGGTTTTTTTGTTCAAAATGAACCGCCATAAGCTCATTACTGGCTCATTTGGCAAACTCTACTGGCTCGTTTTGAAATCTTTTGGCTCATTTTGAAATAAGATATGTTGTTTTAGCACCACTTTTGCCGTTTTGCGTGTTTTTGGTGCGTTTGATGCTAAACAGGGTATTATGGGCAAAAAATTGGCGGTGCTGGCGCGTTGCGCGTGGCGCAAAAATTTTGACATTTGACACCAACACCACGGATTGCTAATAAAAGGTCAATTTCGAAGTGTTTCATACGATCTTTGCGTGTGGTCTGCGCAGTACAGCTTCCAGTTTGCATCACACATCACTAACAGAGAACGCCTTCTACTCTATCCAACAAAGTTGATCAACAAAATAGGTATCCGCGGGTCATCTGTAGGACTTTTGTTCGTCGAATCCGCAAGCTACTGGAAGCCAAGCCAGCTACTGGCCAATTTTCGATAAACTAAAGTTGTGAGTGAATGAAGGGGGTCCCCCCTAAGGTACACTAACCGCCGCGACCAAGGTACACTGGTACACTAACCGCCTCAATTTTTGCCTAAAATCGTCATTTTTAGGCCTAAAATGGGTGATTTCCAGGTCAATGATGTCAAAAATCGCCAAAATACCCTTTTTATGGAGAATTTTTTCCAAAAAGGGGCAAAAATCGGTCAAATTTTCGACCTCAAAAAGTGACTTTTTCCTGGATTTGGGTCTCCCCCACTTCCCCTTCCAGGGAGGTACACTAACCGCCGCACAGAAAAGGGGCAGGTACACTAACCGCCGCGCCGGACCAGGAACCAGTGTAGTTCCTGGGGGGGAGGGGGTCCCCCCCTCGGGTACGCTATCTCCCCCTCGGGTGGTACACTATCCCCCTATCTCCCCCTCCGGGTACACTATCTCCCCCAATTTTTACCTAAAATGGCCATTTTTAGGCCTAAAATGGGCATTTTTAGGCCTAAAATGTGTGATTTTCAGGTCAATGTTCTCAAAAGTCGCCAAAATACCCTTTTTATGAAGAATTTTTTTCAAAAAGGGGCAAAAATAGGTCAAATTTTCTACCTCAAAAAGTGACTTTTTCCCGAATTTGGGTCTCCCCCCCCTTCCCCCCCTCGGGGGTACACTATCTCCCCCTCCGAAAAAAACGGAGGGTCCGCTATCTCCCCCTCCGGACCAGGAACTACACTGCCAGGAACTACACTGAATATCATAATAGGACATTTGGCTCATTGGCCAAAATTTACAATGGCAAAAATGCTGCTGGTCTGGTCACCACTACAGTGGTGTCGTTGGGAAATCAAAAAGTCAGGATACCGGATACCCAAAATCCAAAATTTTCGGATACCGGATACCCAAAATGAAAAATCTCGGATACCAGGGGGGGGGTTGCTCCCTAAAATAAAAAATCTCGGATACCCAGGGGGGGGGGGGTTGTTCAAAAAAAGTCAATTTTTTAAGAGGAAAATTGAGCAAAATCGGTGTTGAAAGCGCAAAAAATGGTCATTTTTTGGGGTTATGCTTGCGCTAGCAAGCGATTTTGAGCATTTTGGAGGTAAAAATGGGCGATTTTTACCGTTTTCGGAAAATTTTTAGGCTAGGATACCCTTGGACAAAAAGTCAGGATACCGGATACCCCTGGGTGAAAAAATCAAGATACCGGATACTAGGGGGGGGGTAACCCCCCCCCCCCCCCAACGACACCACTGCACCACTATATTTACCTTTAGCATTTTGGGAAAAGCTTATCGTATTGTCGGAAATAGAACCCGGGGGGGTCTATTTTTCCACTGGGGTCATTTTGGTGGGGGTTCAATTTATGGGAGGTCATTTATTGGGGGGGGGGGTTACGTTATATTTTTCATTTGGCCCCCCGACGAAAAAAAATCATTGTTAATAATGCTCCTAAAATGGTTTGTTTTTGGTATTTTCTGACTTTAACGACGGCAATTATGCTTAAAAAGCTGTATTCTGTTGTGTACGCAAGCTTAAACAACGTTTGACACAACAACACAACACAACACAACACAGCCCTATCACCACTAATCTGTGGTACGGTGAAGGTTGGGGGTGGGGTTCTGTTAATGGGGGGTCACTGAATGGGGGGTTCTATTTTTGATTTCGAGCCATTTGGGTAGGGTCAGTGTAGTTCCTGGGGGGGGGGGGAGGGGGGGGGTCCCCCCCCTAAGGTACACTAACCGCCGCGACCAAGGTACACTAGTACACTAACCGCCGCGCCAGGTACACTAACCGCCTCAATTTTTGCCTAAAATTGGCATTTTTAGGCCTAAAATGGGCATTTTTAGGCCTAAAATGAGTGATTTTTAGGTCAATGATGTCAAAAGTCGCCAAAATACCCTTTTTATGAAGAATTTTTTCCAAAAAGGGCCAAAAATCGGTCAAATTTTCTACCCCAAAAAGTGACTTTTTCCTGGATTTGGGTCTTCCCCCCCCCCAGGGAGGTACACTAACCGCCGCACGGAAAAAAGGGGTAGGTACACTAACCGCCGCGCCGGACCAGGAACTACACTGGGTAGGGTTCAATTAATGGGGGGCGTCAATTAATGGGGTGGTTCTATTTCCGACAATACGGCAGACAGTTTCAACAAACTTAACTTCCCTTTTCCTCAGGCTTCTTTTTTTAAAAAGTGCAGTGTTCTGTGGGTCAGTAATTTATATTTTTAGAAAAAAACGGCTCCCAATAAACTACCAGCACTTAAGAAATTCCGAAGGGCGAAATACCAACTTTTGGGAGGTTCTTGCTTGTTTATGGCTTAACAAGCGCCGTGTGTGTAGTAGTTCAGGCCTGAAAAAGTCTTGTTTTTATCATATTCCCTAAAATAGAGCCCCCCTAAAAGAGGTCAGTGAAAAAATAGAGCCCCCAAAAATACAGCCCCCCCCAACTTGGAATTCCCTGCTTGGGGGTCGTAAAGTCAAGTTCTTGTGTAAGACTTAAGACACCTTGTGTACAACGTTTGTGGTTGAGTATATGATGACGTAAAGCCTTTTATAGAAGATCTGCACCTAAAAACACTCAATAATGACCAGTAACACCCTGACAGAACTTCATTTTAGGGGTATTTTTTGGAACATTTTTTGAGATTTTGGGCAGCGAAAAAATACAGCCCCCCCCTAAAAGGGGTCAGTGAAAAAATACAGCCCCTTGTATTTTAGGTTTTGCGGTACCTGTTTTAGCCTCATGTTAAACGATTTTGAAACATAGCTTGGGTTGGGACCCTCAAATTCAAATTCAAATTTTATCTGCAAGCTTACGCGAAGACCTTCACAAGATCCGAAAAAAACCCTTAAAATAAAACAGTGTTAATAACAAAGAATGTGAACAAGAACAAGAATAATCATCAATATTCCGTCATCCGTTGCCGACTTTACGTTTGTTCTCTTCATTAGTTTGGTTGGTTGAATCTCGCCGGTATGTTTTCTTTGTCGTTTGTTCGTTCTTGTTCACACTTTCGTTTATTTTATTAATACTCATCAGAGATCGGAAACGGGCCGGGTAAAGTCGGCCCGGCCCGGTCGGCGAAAAGTCCGGCCCGGCCCGGCCCGGTGGAGGGCTGCAGGTCGGCCCGGCCCGGCCCGTTTTGGCTTGAGGTCGGCCCGGCCCGGCCCGGCCCGGTCAGCCAATTTTCAAGGGCCGAAAACTAAAAAAGTCCAAAAAGCTGAAAAAAATCGAAAATTTTCTGCAGAATACTTGTTTTCACTGGTTGGTTGGTACAGCTGGGGGAAGGATAGGTAGGTAGGTAGGTAGGTACATTGACGCGCCATCCTGATGCAGTACGTAAGTCGCCGCCCCAGTTGGTATGGTACAGTAGTGTAGTACAGGGCTGTGGCTGGGGGGGGGGGGGGGGGGTCCCCCCCCCCAATGGTACCCCTACCCGCCCCGGCCTGGTACGCTACCCCCCTACCCGCCCCGCTCTGGTACCCTACCCCCCTACCCGTCCCGCCCTGGTACTCTACCCGCCCCGATTTTTACCCCCAAAATGCCCATTTTTCGGTCAAAAATGCCCAAATTTCGACCGAAAACCCTAAAAAGTGCAAAAAATTTCGCGCTGCGCGCGATATATGTACTTTTTAGTACATAAAAACAGGCACGCGAAAAAACTTGTGTTGTACCCTACCCGCCCCGAAAAATCTTCCCCCCCCCCTCCCCCCCACCCCGGATGTCCCCCCCCCCAAGATCCCAGGTACACTACCCCCCTACCCGCCCCGGATTTTTCCCCCTATGTACCCTACCCGCCCCGCCAAAGTAGCCCCAGCACTGGTGTAGTAGGTATGGTATAATTTTTGGCTCAAAATGGTTTAAAATCGGCATTTTTCACTCCATATAGGCGAAAAATCGCGCGTGACGCGCGAAATTAGCGCTTAAGAGTACATTCTCATCAATATGTAGACATAAAATTTTGTTCCCGGACGACTCCCCCCCAGCTCGGCCGGTCGGTCTCGGTACTACAGTAGGTAGGTTGATTACAGGCAGGCTTTTTTGGAGTTGGTACAGTAGGTTGATTGCTGCAAAGCAAAAACCTGGGTATGGGTAGCTACTGCTTCTTTCTTCAAAACGATGACTGAAAAGATCAAGAACTACGAAATTTTATTGCGCGAAGCGCAAAAATTTTGAAAATTTTGGTTCAAAAAATGGTAATTTCGTTCAAATTTAGGCATCCCGGGCCGGACCGGGCCGGCCCGCCCGCCCCCCCCCCCCCCGGACCCCCCAACCCCCCGGCCCGGCCCGGCCCCGCCCGGTCGACCAACTCCAAAATCGCGGCCCGTTTCCGATCTCTGATACTCATGTTCATTTTTTTAGGGTTTCTCCGGATCTTGTGTAAAGGTCTTTGCGGAAGCGTGCAGATAAAATTTGAAATTTGAATTTGAACCCTGGAGAAAATTTTTCGCCATTTGACCAAAAAACACATTTTTTCTGCGAAAAATAGTTTGGAAATTTATCCGGCGCGTTTTTTTTCGATTTTTACCAGAAAAAAAACGGTTTTTTTCACGGTGTGGGCACCATAAGACTTGATGGGCTGAGCTGAAGCCAACAAGCGAAACCCTGGCTGACTCCTTCAACCACAAAACCTAAAATTAATTTGCGTTTTTGCTCTCTCTCACGGGGTCAAGCCAAAGACAACTCTCCTGTCCAAGCTTTTCCCAAACATGCAGGCATAAGAAAACAAAAGAAAGAGAATGGGTGGGCGGAGTCAATCTTGTCAGTGATTGGTCCAATTTAAATTAACGATCCAGTGACGCACAACCTGCACATGCGATTTCAGCTTGTTTCACATCTCAACGATGGGATATCCAATGGACACAAACTTTTTTATTTTAACATCGCGAAATCACGTGCTTCATTTTTTAGATGTGTGTTCATCATTCAGCCAACAGTAAGAAGCTTGAGCAAGATTTTGAAAACACAAAAACGCAACCCGTGAGGCAAGAAACAAGAAAGCTTGATGAATAATACCCAACCCATGTGGACAACGATGGTTTCGAGCGCAAGATAACTGCTGATGCGTTAGTCGGTTGGATTAGACTGATAAAAACAGCCAGCCTCACTCAGCACTTCTTAGCAAAAGTATGTGCGCGATCATTTTCACTTCAAAGTGTTTGATGTTTCTGTCGAACATGTCTAGTTAGTGCATCACGACTTCTATATTCAAGTCCGCAACGGCATTTCAGTATCAATTTGCTGTGAATCTTTAGATGCTTCGCACGCTCTCCGGAAGTGCAGAAAGATTTATCGCAGACGTTACATTTGTATGGACGGAGGCCTGTAAAAAGAACGTTTGCACATGGTGAACACCAAGGTTTACCAAAGATTATGATCACTTTTGTTGAGTGTTACAAAAATAACCTTCATGTGCACGTTTGTGCAAAGTCAGTCGTTCCTTAGTGGTGAAAGATTTCTGACAAGTATCGCACAGGTATGCACGATAATGCGTATGCCGGGATAGATGTCGCAGCAGTTGGTACCTGGACGAAAGAGAGTGAAAGTTCTAAACCATTAAACTGAAACGCATAACCGATGAACGTCCCAATATATGATTACCTCTCTCCAAATGGCAATCGTTTTCGTTCACAATCTTTCCAGCCACACGCCCATTTGTCACATCCCTTCATTCTCAGCACATGTGCGTCTTTCAAATGGTCGCTCAGTCTAGAGGGTGCTCGGAATGCGCACGGGCAAGAAAGCCATTCACATTGGAAAGACGCTGATGTTTCCTAAAAATTGGTTTGAATCTTGCAAGCACTTTATATTAGTGCCTAAACGATAAACTCAAAGATAAAGGCGAAAATCATGCACCAACATCAATCAGTTTCAATCGTTTTCCAGGTAGTGCCGGTTCGTTATTGTTAATTTCCGATAGCCCGACCTTGGTCTTCTCCGTGTCCACTCGCGCCAGCTGTTTCACATAACGGCCGCAACCGTGCGAACTTGACATCTGCAATGAATATACGACCGATTAGTCAAATATTGCACATTCAGATGTTTAGAAAAGTTGCCTTTTGTTTTTTCGAGTTGCTTCTCGTCACGTCCGTTACGCCGGATTCGTCAAGCAAAGTGAATTCGTCATCACTACTGTGCATAAGATATGTGACCAGATTATTGAAGTCATCTTCGTCAACCTGAAATGATAGTGGTTGTGTTTTGGGCCAAGATTTGGCAGTAAAAGCGAGCAAAACCGGAACCTGATATGTGACTTGATCACTGTTCTCCACCACATTTTCCATCACGACATCGCTCAACAACTCATCGTCTTCGCCGGGGTCATCGCTCGAACTCAACACCACTTCCTCGAACACATCTTGGTCGATCGTTAGACCCGATCCGACATTCAGATACTGCTTGATTAAAGCCTCGGTCGACTAAAAACAGCACCATATCGCGCGAGTTGAGCTCAAGGCAGCACAAAGTAAATTATTTTTCGATTTAATTGTACCTCGGATATCAAATCAGCGGAATCGAGCGCGTTCTCAGCCGACAAGTGAATGTCAGGCACACCAGGCACGGCATACGAATGTTCGATTGAATCGTTGTCACCGATCGGATCGAGTCGGCTATAATTTAATGTCATACCGTCTGTTTGGGATGCAGAATGTCAGCATCACACAGAAATTTACCTGTAGTAGCCGTGAATCGCGTTGACCAAAACATCACAATCGCTGTAACTGATGTAGTCGTGAGTGGATAGCGCTTGTGCATCTGCAAAGGATCGAATCCAGTTATCGCTGTGACGTGCAGCACAAGCCGAACGTTATCCGCACTCGTTGCTCCAATCGTCTGGGTCTCTGACAAAGCTGCACAACCAAAGTGTCCATCAATCGAATTTGTAGAATGCCAAGTAGTCCCATCGTAACCGCCACCCTGCAGCGCTGCATCGGCCAACAGCATCAAGTTGGAAATGCCACTCACGTTCGCCATATTTGTCAGATTTCGGCGATTTCAGATGAGACGTACACTTTCCCGATTACATCCAAATACAGGACCAAATTATCTACTATTACATCTTGTGTGTTTTGTTCAGAAATTGCACCACATGCTGCCATTCCAAGCGCACACGCGTTCAAACAATGTGGGGCCGACATCAACCTAATGCTTCAGTCCAGCGGAATACTGTTCGCTGTTGTTGCAACTCCACTTCGGATCGCACTCCGCTTGCTTGTTATACCGCCGAAGCACTGTGCTTGACACAAATAGATTTCGTGCTCTTCCACGCAGAGGCAGCAGGCGCTGCCTGTGTAATAGAAGAAAGGCACGACGATGGTATTCAATACTGATTCCTAAATGCCTTCGCACATCGGAAGTTATGGTCGCGGTGTCCGTTGGTGAGCACATGGCTTTTAGTAACTGATCGTGTCCTGTGCATGACGTGTTTTGGATGCCCAGTTGCCCACTTTGAAGATGAGACCGACACGCTTTGACGAAAAGTCATATGGATGTGACCGTATTGATCTACCATTCATCCAGCTATCACGACGCTGCTGTTTTCGTTGTCAAGTCTACAACCAATAAGTTGTTACGAGTGTGGCGGATTTCTGGATAACCCGCACTACGTCCAATGAATCCTTGCATTGAGCACGGACGATCAGATAGAATGTCAGCGAGTTATTGGGTTATTGCGCTCCATAATGGTACTTTGGTTGTGCAACCGCTTCGGGTGTTTGTGCCACTGTTTGTCAGCCAAAACGATTACGTAGAACTGGTCTGTGTATATGCACGCAAAGGCAAAGCGGCAGTGCGTTGCTGTAGGTGCCAATTTATTTGAAATCCGCTTTGGGAGAAGATGGTCCATTCATTACAGACCTCGGTCAGCACGGACGCTATTCTGCGTATAGTCCAGCCACGAACTCATGAGACGACTTTTTTTTGAAATTGGCTTGTGTGGATCCAACAATGTTCCGGTTCCACGTATTTCGGAAATGAAAGAAAGAGAAACGCACGTATTTTTTAAAAACACGCTCTCCACTCGGTGCGTAAATTCCCTTTTGACTCCCAAAACATTTGTGTGCTGAACAATGCTGCTGTTCGCGTAAGCACGCAACAAATTGAGGTCAGCCAGCTGGAACTTGTCATCATCTCCCCAGCCAATCTCTTTCTTTTGTTTGCGAAAACACGTGTAAAGGCAGTCTACGGGAGGTTGTCACTCAGCCCCCGAATACCGTAACCCACCGCAACCGAGATCGTTGCGAGACCCATGTTGATCGCTGCTTATCGACACGTGTATTAGCGGCAGCAAGCTGGAAATTGTCATCGTGCGCGCCGATCACCAAAACTTGGAAATGTTGGTTGGTGTTGGCGCTCACACGCAAAACATAGATAAAAAACAAAATGGTCTCGACACGATCCTTGCAGATCAAAATTACGGTGGGTTACGGTATTCGGGGGCTGAGTGACAACCTCCCGTAGACTGCCTATATCTGGAGCATTTTTGAATGCGGCCAAGCAAGCGTTAAAAAAGTCGTCTCATGAGCTGGTGGCTGGACTATACAATTTTTTGAAGCTTTACGAGTTTTCATGCACACTTGAACAACTGTTGACTTTGACTTCAGTGACTCCATGCGACGGTGTGACGCAAACCTCCTTGCCGACGCAGGCAGTTTGTAACACAACACGTCAGCCCGGTCGCAAACACGAAGTTGTGCCAGCGACTGACTGACCGTACCCGAACCCGAGTAACCCGACCCGACTGACTGACTGTGCTTGCTGATGCTTGCTGACTAGTGACTACTACTGTGTGTGAGTGTGACCAACTGAAAAAAATCGTTTTTTTTCGAAAAAAGGAAAAAACCGTTTTTTCGGAGCCCGGTAATTTTTCGAAAACAAATTGCCCGGAAAAAGTACCGGAAGTTTGTTTTTTCGAGAAAATGTGTTTTTTGGGCAGATCGACATCGAACGATCGAACCTGTACCGTAAAAACCTTTATACAGTCCCCCCGTAATAGAGCCCCCCGCAATACAGCCCTCCGTCCAAAAAGGAGTCAGTGAATTTATAGAGCCCCCGGAATAGAGCCCCCCCAAGTAAATACAAGTGGTGTATTAAGGCTTGATAGTTGTGCTTGTGCATGTGCACAGGTACATTTATGCACGCTTGTTGTTCGTTCAGAGCACATAATACGCCTCTTATCGACGATGACGAATGGACGCGAATAAATGCGATTACAAGCGAAAAAACATCCTTTCAAACCCCTTTTTGGGGGTTTTTGGGTGTATTTTTGGGAACAATTTTTCAGACTCGGGTGTCCGGCCAGTGAATTAATAGAGGCCCCCGGAATAGAGCCCCCCGTAATAGAGCCCCCAGGGGTCAGTGAATTAATAGAGCTCCCCTTGCACTTAGGTTTTTACGGTGTGTTACAAATTACAAATTACAAATGCGCTATTCCGGCCAAACCCGGCCGGATTGCGACCTCTGCTCCACAGGCACTTGGTTTTGTAAAGTTGTGGTTGAGTAATGACAACATAAAGCCTTGTGTCGAACATTTGGACCTGAAAACGTTTGTTTACGTTTTGGGATCGACATTTGGCGGAACAGCGCAAGAACTACCAGTTCTAAAAAACAAAAAGTAAACACAGAATCACGATCACGTTAAGTTAATGACTTTATTAGAAGTCTAAATTTTCAGCCCTTTTCCGGGTCGAGCCAGCAAGCGCAAAGGCAACAAGCGCCCAAACAAGCACTCCGCGTTTCTTCCGTCCACCTCAGTGTAGTTCCTGGGGGGGGGGAGGGGGGGTCCCCCCCCTAAGGTACACTAACCGCCGCGACCAAGGTACACTAGTACACTAACCGCCGCGCCAGGTACACTAACCGCCTCAATTTTTGCCTAAAATAAGCAATTTTAGGCCTAAAATGGGCATTTTTAGGCCTAAAATGGGTAATTTTTAGGTCAATGTTGTCAAAAGTCGCCAAAATACCCTTTTTATGGAGAATTTTTTCCAAAAAGGGCAAAAAATCGGTCAAATTTTCTACCTCAAAAAGTGACTTTTTCCTGAATTTGGGTCTTCCCCCCCCCCTTCCCCCCCAGGGAGGTACACTAACCGCCGCACGGAAAAAAGGGGTAGGTACACTAACCGCCGCGCCGGACCAGGAACTACACTGGTCCACCTAGATCGTCAGTCAACGGCAGAAGCTTCGTCATATCGCTCAATTTATGAAATATTAGTCTATTGATAATAATGTTGAACTGGCGACTTCCTTTGACGTTTCTCATGGTCGCCATTTGCGCCACAGAAAGCCGTGAGTTTTATTTAATTATCCTCGACAGTTGAGTCTTACATATTTCACGTTTATTATTTAATAAAAAAAAGAAGAAAACGCCCCGTAGTTTCTCTAGATGCACAACTGGCGGCGATGTCGATTGATTTGGGCAGCCAATTTACGAAGATTGGCTTGGTCAAGGTGAGTTAAGCTTCGTTATCGCTATGGCCCGTAATGCAGGAAATCGCGTGTCATGTGCAGGGAGACGAAACTTTTGTTTTTGTGTGATTCAGGATGTTAGTCTTTGTCGGTCAGCAAGTACTAGATAAAAATGACTTTTTTTTGGCTGTGGCCCCTCGGCCAAAAGCTGAATCAGCCGCTGGCTACATGTAGTTTGTTTGCGGAAACTAACACAAGAATGTGCCACCCAGTGATGTAGTTGGTCCGAGCAAGAAAGCTAGCTAGCTGGAGCGGTCCGGCACAAGAAAGCTAGCTAGCTAGCCGGGTACCCCGATTTGGGCGGTATTGGTCCAGAAGTCAAAAACAGTGGTATAAAATTTGGTCTAAATTATGCTAAAATAAGCCTTAAAATGCGTATTTTTGTGCACGTGTGAGAAAATTTGAACGAATTTGACCATTTTGGCCCATCAAATGGTCATTTTGGCACTAAAATCAACACTTTTCTTACTTGATGACCGGAGCAAGAATGCTATCTAGCCAGTTTAAGGGGGGTATGGGTTTCGGAGCAAGAAAGCTACCTAGCAGTTGGGGGGTAATACCCCCCATACCCCCAACCACATCACTGGTGCCACCACGTGATCAGTGTTCGAACGGGATTCATTTTTAATCCCGGGATCGGGATCGGGATTGTGATCAAGAAAGTGTCGGGATCGGGATCGGGATCCCGGTTTTGAAAACCCGGGATCCCGGGATCGGGATCGGGATTGACCAGATAGTCCAAAGGCAATTGTTTTTATCATTTTATGCATAGGATGCACGTTAATGTCACAGACAACCATGAAACATGTTTATCACACATGGATAAACACCCGGAACAGTGATTAAAGCCCATTGAAAATCGAGAATAGCTGATGACGGATAAGTTCAAAGATCATAATTGTAGTCGATCGATGGCGAAGCCTTTGACAAAGTCAAGCATTTCACCATTTTCTGGTTTCAAGCAGTATTTTTTGCCATCAAACAAATCAGCTGCACTGGAAAAGAGCTGTTCAGAAGGCACGCTCGTAAGCGGGGCGCTTAGATATTTGGAAGCTAGACGTGCGAGTCGCGGAAACTGTCTCATTTGTTGCCCACCATGACAACATTTCCTCGAAACTGAGTCCCTTCGTTCGATGCAACTTTGTGTAACCGTTCAGTTCTAGCTCTACTTGTTCGCGAGTGGTGGTGCTTGCGGTTTCATCACGCTTGGAATAAGCCGTCGAGCACCTCTTTGGGGCGCGGCCACGCAAACACGATTGTGGGCCGCGGGTCAGCAATAATTCCATGTCCAATGACCGCCCCGCGTTTGCATGGCCGCACTTGCGGGTCGCGGTTTGCGGGTCACTTGAAACTTTTATCTAGCCATTACACACAAAATGAACCAATCAGCGCTGGGCTACGGCAGTCTGCGACGTTGGCTCGACGCTGATGGGTTAATTTTGTGTGTTGCAGCCAAACAAATGTTTCAAGTGACCCGCAAACCGCGACCCGCAAGTGCGGCATGCAAACGCGGGGCGGTTGTTGGACATACTACAGAGTATTTTTCTGACCCGCGACCCGCGCCCACGTTTGCATGGCCGCGCCCTTACAACAGCTTGGCGAATTATGATTGCATAATTTTTTACTTTTTGTTCTCAAAACTTAATCCCGATCCCGGTACTTTTTTGGGCGGGATCGGGATCAGGATTGACTTTTTCAAAATGACGGGATCGGGACCGGGATCAGAAAAAGGGCCCGGGATCCCGGGATCGGGATTCCGTTCGAACACTGCACGTGATCAGCTTTACCTTCAACGGGTCTGTGAGCCACGGTCACGGTTCAAAGCAAGCTTTTCGATTTTTTAAGAGGTAACTAATGCTCACGCACTAAAGCTACGGCGTACAGCACACACATTGCATCTCACGCAATATTCTGGCGCATAAATGGTTTTCGGCATAAAGTTTTGAAGGTTTATAATGGGTCAAAATTGTTTTCAGCGACCTTGTGAAGGTGGCCGTCGAAAATCCCGAAAAAAAAATCCCGAAAAAAAAATCCCGAAACGAAAAATCCCGAAAAAAAAATCCCGAAAAGCAAAAATCCCGAAAAAAATCCCGAAAAATAAAAAGGTGTAGAAATGGACCAAATTTTTTTATCAGAAGTTGGCATTCATGTAGTTGGTGCTCAGGCTTGCATTCAGGATAGGCTTAGGCTTAGGCTGCCAGCCAGGAAGACCTGTTCATACGAAGGAAACATCAATAAAAACACACATGCTCAGGCTTTCTTTCAGGCTTAGGCTTAGGCTGCCAGCCAGGAAGACCTGTCCACGTAAAGGAACTGTCCACAAAAATACAACGTCCAGGCCTTCGTTCAGGGTTAGGCTTAGGCTGCCAGCCAGGAAGACATGACCGAACGAGAATTTCAATATCTTGAGCCCCAACTGATCCCTTGCCCAAATTATGGACTCCAACTACATGAATACCCCTTTCTGCACCTTAAACTTTGTATTTTTCCTCAATTTCATTTTTCGGGATTTTTGCTTTCCGGGATTTTTTTTTCGGGATTTTTATTTTTCGGGATTTTTTTTCGGGATTTTTTTTTCGGGATTTTTTTTTCGGGATTTTCGACCCCACCCCTTGTGAACCATAGGAAATGTTCTTGTGACAATTCCTTCTCTCAAATCATGTTTTCACCCAGCTCCCGTATGCCTTAGGTGTGCCCAGTTGCCACTTCTCGAGATATATATATTTTTGCAGCCCGGTGTGCCGATGGAAATAGTTCTCAATCGTGAATCTCACCGCAAGACCGCGACCGTTGTGGCCATAAAAGGCGATGAAAGAACGTTTTCCGATCAAGCGCTCTCAGTGGTGTGTTTCTCGCTGACTTTTTTAAGTTGTGATGGAAACTAGACGCACGATAATCAACAAAGCACGTTTCAGTCAATCAAGCAGCCGCCTAAAGCGTTTATGCATCTGGTTGATCTAGCTGGCAAGAAGTTCGATAACCCAATGGTGCATTTGTACCATCACCGTTTCCCGTACTACAACATTGCCGCCGATGATAACAGAGGATCGGTGGTGTTTCACACAGACGAGTACGTTTTCTCATTTGTTTGCTTTGCATTTTCTCTTAATCGTGATTCGAAACTGATTTTTCAGGGGCGATTTCACGGTCGAATCGCTGTTGGCGATGATAATAAGAGAATCGCGTTTGTTGGCTGAGAAGTTTGCTGAACAAACCATCACCGATTGTATAATCACGGTGCCGCCCTTCTTCAATCAGGCAGAGCGCCGCGCTGTTGTTAATGCGGCCAGAATTGCGGGCGTGAACTTATTACAGGTTGGGGTTCGAATTATTTAATCACGTTGAATGTAAAGTATCACGAATAAAAACCCCAAAACCTGAAACAAATTAATAGAACAAAATCAAACTAAACTGACCTGACCCAGTTCAGCTGCTAAACGACAACACAGCTGCGGGTGTGAACTACGGTATGTTTCGACGCAAGATCTTCAACGAAACGGCCACCACAATGTTGTTGTACGACATGGGAGCGACGAAAACTACAGCGACTGTGTTCGAGTACCAAATTGTGAAGGACAAACAAACCGGGGAGAAAAATCCGCAAATGAGCACACTCGGTGTCGGGTACGTGAAAATAATCTCACAAAACACTATTTTTTCTTGATTCTTGATATAAAAAATTATAATTTTTCTATTCAGTTACGACCGAACGTTGGGAGGTGTCGAGCTGTCGATGTGCGTGCGTGACCATCTGTTGAAATTGTTCAAGCAAAAGGGCATCAAGACGAATAGACCGATTGAGGAAACGCCGCGCGCCATGGCCAAACTGCTGAAAGAGGCAGAACGCGTCAAACAAGTGCTGTCGTCGAATCCGGAAACATACGCTCAGGTGTGTATGTGTGTGTGTGGTTTGCTGTTTTCCATCACCAGGTAGCCTTGTGTGATTGGTCAAAATGAAATGAAGCATTTTTCAGATTGAGAATGTGCATGAAGACAATGATTTCCGTGCTCATGTTACCCGAGCCGAAATGGAAGAGCTCTGTGCAAAGTTCTTCGCCCGAACCACACAGCCGGTGCTGGATGCGCTGAAAATGGCTGAACTTGCCCCCGTAAGTCACAGAATCTTGTCTCAGTTAATTAATCAGCGAGTTCAATGCGTCCTTATTGCAGGATCAAATCGAGACCATTGTTTTGATGGGTGGTGGCACACGATCTCCGAAAGTTCAAGCCAGTTTGCAAGAAGTGATGAAAGGGTGTGTTTCACTTACTTTTCTGATGTTGTTGATCAAAATTTGCTGAAATAATGGCTTTCAGCAAGGAACTCGGCAAATTCATAAACACCGACGAAGCAGCAGCACTAGGTGCCGTGTATCAGGCAGCGCATCTGACAAAGGGTTTCAAAGTGAAGAAATTCAACATCAAGGAGTCCACGTTCCATCCCATCCAGGTCGGTATCGGGTTGTTTGTGTCAATTTAGCGGAAACTGTCGAATTGTTTCATTTGTGTAAAAATTTATGGAAAACAAACACTCAACCAGATTGGTTTTCCGTCAACTGCCGAGGCCCGCTCGTCTGTGATAGATTCGAAGGTTTGCCTTTGTGGTCGTATGATAAGTGGCGTCAAAGAGACTGAAGTTTCATGTATGTGTAGTTGCAAATTAAAAAAACGTGAAAATTACCCAAAAACGAAAAAAGCCGTTTTAGAGGTCAAAATAACAAACTTCCAGGGACCGGAAAAATATCGCAAATTTGCGCAAAAAATCCAAATTTTCCAAAAACATTCGGAATTCGCGAGGTCTTTTTCTCAAATTCTGCAAAAACAGCGTTTTAGGGCCTTTGGTCGACTTGTTATGAGGGTTTTTCATCGTGAAGCAATTTTGGACCATATTTTGCCCAAATGTAGCCATTTGAACAGGCGACCAATCTTGGTTTGGAAAAATAACTGAAAAATGCGAAAAACTTTTGAAAAGCTTTTTTCTGCTAAATGCATTTTCTGGAAAAATAGCAACTATACTTGTCTGCGTAAAAACTGTTCATTTGCTGTATGTATGAACCCTTTGCTGTCCTTTCCGAAAATTTCACCAGGTTAAAGATCTGAATTCTGTTTTCTGGTCGTCGTTGATGTTTCATAATTTTTTCTTTTTGTGTTTTTCATTTTGTTCATTTGCTTTCTATTTAGGTGGACTTCAATCGTGAAAAGGCGAGCGAAGATTCGCACGAGGAAACTAAATTGATCCACCGATCGCTATTCAGTCCTGGAAATCCGTACCCGATGAAAAAAGTGATGACATTCAACAAACACATGAGAGATTTCGAGTTCACTGTCAATTACGGACATCTGAAATACATGAATGTTGAACAAATTAGGTGAGGGAATGTTTGAATTCTTTTTAGGAACTGGAGTTTTTCAAAAAAAATATGTTTTTTTCAGTGAATTCGGCTCGCTGAACATCACACGCGTCGAAGTTGAGGGACTGACAGATGCAATGAAAGAGAACCAGAAGGAAGGCATTGACTATAAGGGCGTGAAAGTGCACTTCAGGATGGATGAATCTGGAGTGATAAATGTCGATGGTGTTAGTTTTTTAATGTTTATTTTGTTGTTGGTCGTTTGGCATTGTTCTTGATGCACGCTCTTAATTTTAGGCCGAAGCGCTTTTCGAGAAATCACCAGAATTAGTGGAACAAGAAGAGGAATCTACACTGGCATGTAAGTTTTGGCCAAGGTTATTGCCCCAAATCAACTTATCCACCAACAAACCTCTCAGATGATGGTGCAAAAGAACAACCAACCTTGTTGGCAGGTAGTTCAGTCACATTTCAGTGTGAATTTTTAACATTGTCAGTCACGTACATCACTCGCGCCTAGCTTTGGGTTCATTGTCCTTTCTTATCCTTATTTTTGCATCAAGACAGCTTTGTTGCTTTTCGACATAATCCACGTTTAGGCTGTTTGTAACCGAGAAAAGTCAGTTTATAATTTGATGCACTAATTGCTTTCACTCTCTTAGGAACTTGAATTTACCCTGTATTTTGGACACCCGATTGGATTGCTTCGTATTTTTCTGTATATGTATTTACTCAAAATGTCTATTTTGTTTGCAGCTCTCGGCAAGAAAATTAGCGGACTGTTCGGCCGAGGTGAAGAGAAAAAAGACGACAAAGAGAAAATTGAGGAGAGCAATGATGAAAAAACCGACTCGGACAAAAACGAAGAGTCGAAGGGCGAAACATCTGACTCTGGTGAGCTGTCTATTGCTTTAGTTGTGTAGAATCTTGAATTCAAGGGCCTTTATTGCATTATTGTAATAAATTTTTCAGGAAAGGAGAAAGTGAAAGAAGGAGAAAAGAAAGACGACAGACCTGAAAAATCGGAAGACAAAAAGGACGCTGAGGACAAAACCGGTGACAAAAAAACGGAAAAGGCTGAAAATGAGACGAAAGGAGATGATAAGAATGAGGTTGGTGAACTTGGTTGCTCGCATGGCGTTTCAAAAAAATGCGGATAAATTTCAGACGCGGATAAATTTCAGACCAAATCGGAGGAAAAACCGAAAGAGAAAAAGCCGAAAACAGTCAAAGTGCCGTTGAAGTTGCAAAGCTGGTGCATGGACATGCCGAATGTGACTGAGGATGAAGTCAACGAAACTGAGAAAAAGTACGGTTCCGTTGATCAAGTTTTTAGTTGTTTTGTTTTTCAAAAAAAGTGGAGTCATTTTGATGCGCAGCAAAAATTCGCAAGTTCTACACGCATCAGTCCCATTAATTTTCGCAATTTTTGCTTGAACGATTATTGTCTCAGATTGAAACATTACGATGATATCGAGACAGCTCGCCGTGATCGTGAGGCTGCAATGAACGCACTGGAATCATTCATATTTGAGACCAACGATAAGCTGGACTCAGAATCTTTTATGGTACGTTTATTTTGGCGTTTGGCTCTATAGTTTTGGGATAATTAATTTTTTAATTCATTGCAAGTTTCTGAACAGGAGGCGTCAACAGAGCAGCAAAGAGAAGAAATTCGCACCAAACTGCAAGAACAATCGGCTTGGATGGAGGATGAGGCTGATTTTGAAACCAAAACACAGGTTTGACTTCTTAGGGTGAGAGGGATGTCGGGTGTCAGGTGCCAAAAAAGTGTAGTTGTCGGGTGCCTCCACATGTCGGGTGTCGGCTATTTCGGGACCCGACATTTACCGTTCGAAACATCAGTTTTGTTGAAAGAAGAATTTTGAGAGAAAGCTTTCTCACCACCAACCAGGTGTTTCTAAAGGCTCAGTGTGTGACATTTGGTGTTTATTTCGTTTGCAAACACTTTGTCAAATGAGCCAAAAAATTGTATTAATGATGCAAATGAGCACAATTTTGTCCGTTTTTGGTTCAAGAACAAGATGTCGGGTGTTGGGTATTTTTTAGAAAAACTGTCAGGCGTCGGCTTCTTTCTCAGGTGTCGGGTACCCCTCGACCTCTAACCGTACTCTTCTGGCTGTACTTTTGCATTCGAATGAGACGTAAAACTGCTATTCTCATTCTTCAGGAGTATAAGGATCGACTGAAAGAGCTGAAGAAAACGTGCAAGGATTTGTTTTATCGAGTGGATCAAGCAAAGGTTGGTCGTTTTAGCAAGTTCAACAAAAATGTCCAGCTGCAAAATGTTTCTGTCTTGCAGGAGCGTCCCCGAGCGATCGAGGCCTTGAATCAAATGCTCAATTATTCGAATGGATTTTTGATCGGAATGAGAAATCTAACAGAGGACATCCAGATATTCACTGATACTGAGATGGATACACTTGAGAAACTGATCAACAGTACTACGGTTCGGTTAATTTTATTGGTTATTGTAATTTCTAACGATGAGCTCGATAACATTTGTTTGAAAAAATCTGCTTCAGACTTGGTGGGAAGACAAGCAAGCGGCACAAGCCAAACTGACGGGCCACGATGACCCGGCATACACGATTCGTGATATCGCCGAAAAGGTGCGTTGTTTCTCCACTTTTACTAGTGCCAAGTTAAGTACCATCACCCATTTATTTTACCGAAACCAGAAAATTTGTAGAAAAAAACAACTGTGCTTCAAATCTTAAGATACAAGATCTGGATCGCGAAGTGAAATATCTGCTGAACAAAGCCAAAATCACCCCGCCCAAGAAACCGAAGAATGAGACGACATCAGCAAATGCGACCGAAGCAAATACAACAACCACAACAAGTACAGATAAGGGTGATGAAAGTGAAACATCAGCTGACGATAAAACAACACAATCTGACGCTGAATTGGACGCGGAAATGAAGAAAATAATGGACGAATTCAACAAACAAGCAGCTTCAGATAAGGAGCAGAGGAGAAAAGACCGGGCGGAGACGGGGAGCTCTGATGAAGACGAACAGACTGAAACATTAGAATTGCCGGCCGCAGACGCGGACCGAGATGACAAACATGACGACGGAGAATTATAACGTTGAGCGTACGTAGGTAGGAATGATAGTTGTTGCACACGTTTAAGGGTGGGCTAATTTATTATTGATTGGATTGTCTAGATTTGGGATTCTGGGCTGAATTCTTGATTTATGAGGAATCAAATGGTACAATACCGAAATCGAGAAGCGACCAACAAAACCACTACCGCTCGTGTGCACTGGTCCTGGTTCTCGCTCATTCTATCTCCCTGTATCGTTACATTGCTTCAAACGTGCTGTGATCATGTCTCAACGGTATACTGTATTTCCCGCATGTTACACTTCATTCAAACAAAATGGTTTGTGGTTGTTCTTCTTTTACATTAATTTATGTCATATATTCGCTGTTTCTTCCCAAACAAAGTGCACAATCTTTTGTAGCCACATCCAAAAAAAATAAAAATGTGGCTCGCAGTCTTTGATTCCAGTTATTTTATGAGCCTTCATTGGGTATTTTTATGCAAAACGTGTTTTTTCTTATTTGTATTGTACTATTTCTGTTCTATAAAGCTGCGATTAGATAAATGCGGAATGGCAAATTTCTGCATTCCGCGTTTATCTGCTCACCTTTGCGGAATTTTGAATTTCTGCAAGTAAATTTATGCTTTTGGTCAAACACTTCAGTTGCTGTTTGCGTTAACACAGAACATTTGAGGGTCAGCACGCTGGAAGTTGTCATCGTTACCCAAGCACGCACCATTCCACAAAGGTGAGCAGATAAACGCGAAATTCGGAATGCAGAAATTTGCCATTCCGCATTTATCTGCTCACAAACTTCCGCATTCCGCATTTATCTAATCGCAGCCTAACGGTACGTACTTGGATATTGCTCCCGTATTTGTGCCCTGACAACCCACAATTTGTGCGGCTGTCAGACAGCAGTTATCCGTAGGTATTATTAGTCGCCATCTTTTTTGTATCACTTCAGTTTTTGTCAGTGTAATGTGTAATCTTTGGTCTGATTCCTGTGCGAGCTCGTATTTTGTCTGTTTTTCTGTTTATTGCTGCTGTTTTACTTTATTTTTTGAAGTACGGATTGTTACGTGTTGTTGTTTGTGATTGTGATTATTTTCTTTGTTGCGTGTTTTTTTGTCCGTGTTTATGTGCTCTACTTGTTGTGTTACCTAAGATTGGGTACTGCTTTTTTGTGATAATAATGTTACGCGAGGCATAAAACTGCGCTCGGTATGTTTGATGAGAGCATCGTAGAATTTTGAGTTCTGATTTTGCGTTGCAAGTGTTACCCCCACTAACACGCTGGGCCACGACAGTCACGTGGCACTTACCTCACCAAAATGGGCTTGCTTTTATCCTGGCTGCTGTTGTTGTTGACACCGATTTTGCTTGATCTGGCAAGGCGATCATGGAGTCGCCGTCCGTGTTATCGTGGTGGTTGGCGGCCAAGTCAACTTTCTGGGAGCCTCGTGTTTGGCTGCCGCCGGGCTACAATTGGGATACGGTCACGCTGAATGTCAAGGATTTCCCGAATTGTGCTGAAATGCTCGACCCACTGCTCATGTCACTTGTACTTATCGTACTCAGGATTGGCTTTGAATGGTTGGCGGTATTTTGTGTCGAAAGAAAGTCCATATTTTTTGCTGGTCCAATTCGCTTCATACAAGTGCGATGCTTGGTGCGGATCGAACTGCCTTCATAATGCCACTGATTTTATGTCAACCACCGTCAAAGTTCACTAGCTGATCACACGGGCACAGCACGACCAATGCGATCACCAGGTTTTGTCAAATCCTGATTTTTCGCAGGTGCGTTGCGCGTCCCATCGGTGTGCGCTGTGGTCTATCAGACACGGGCAGTGCCCTGCCGGTGGTACTGCGTCGTGTTTGGTATTGGTGGACTGATACTGATGGTAATGGCAACAAGTACAGTAATGGCACCAATGATGTATTGCATGTGGTCATCACCAAGTCGAAGTTGGACAAATTCTGTGAACACAGGTGAGCGTATTTTATGATGTTTTATTGGCGACCTATTTTGATTTTCTGTTGTTTTTTTTTTCAGCTGGCGCTTCACTTTCTACTCGAGCGTTTTTGTCTTCGGCTTGTGGGCCTTGATGGATGTGAGTTTTTTGAATGCATTCATTGATTTTTCTGGCAATATTTATACAACACTTTTGCCTAGAAACCGTGGGTGTGGGACACGTCACACTTCTGGGTCGGCTACCCCTGTCATTCTGTGGCGCCCGAGATTTCATGGTATTACAAGATCGAAGCCGCATTCTATTGGTCGTTGATGATCTCTCAGTTCACTGATGTCAGACGCAAGGTTATCGCGTTTGTGGCAAATTTTAACTTTTTAGTTTCTGTGAATTCAAATAAAACCAATGCCAGGATTTCCACATGATGTTCGTGCACCACGTGGCCACGTTGTTGTTGATCTGGTTTTCGTGGACGGACAATTTCGTGCGAGTTGGCTCCATGATACTGGTGCTACATGACGCTGCTGATATTTGGCTGGATGTTGGTGTCCTTTTGTTGCGGTTGTTTGGGGTTGTGTGAACTTTTGCACAATTATTTTTCCATTGCAGCTCACCAAAATGTTCCGTTTTCTCGGCAACTGCCCGACCATGTGCAACGCGAGTTCGTATGTTTTCGCCGTCGTCTGGTTCGTCACGCGATGTATGCTCTTACCGTATCTGTAAGTCAGTCTTTTGTTGTATTACCGTGGCTGTGCTGTAGTTTCTAATATTCTTTTTCCAGTGTTCTCTACTCCACGCTGATCGAGGCACCAGCATTTATCGTCTGGTTCCCGGTGTACTACATTTTCAATGTGTTGTTGGTCGTGTTGCAAATCCTGCATCTTGTCTGGTCCTACATGATCATCAAGGCGATATACGCTGTGATCACCGAAGGATTCGTGAGTGTTTTTGTTTTGTTTGAACTTGATATTCAGGGTGAAATAGAGGTCTAACTTTTATGATTTTCAGCCAGAAGACTGTCGTAGCGACGATGAAGACGAATGAATCTCTGTTTTTATCGTTCAGCGTTTTTCAGTTTGAGTCAATCAAATTTATCTTTTCCATTTTAGGCAATGTTGCATGTTGTTGTTTGGTTTGCATGCCTTTGTTGTGCATCTTTAAAATTTGTGTGTTGAGAATCGATCAAAGTTTTAAACCATTTGTACCGGTTCACTGTGTCTGGTCCCTGTTACTTGTTGGATAGCTTTTCTGTTGTACATTACTGTGGTTGTGCGCTGTTGTTCGTGTGCTTTTCATGTTTCCACCAAGCATATCAAAACTGTTCCGAGTTTCTATTTCATTCTCATCATTTATGCTTATCCATGTGATTCTCATCGTACTTTTGATCTCCGGTTTCTTCTAATCATTAATAATTCTTGATCTTAGGGTAATGCGCTTTTAGCGATGTTCATATCATGTACATATATTCTAGTCCAAAAAAATAAAAACTTCTGGTCTGTTCGTGCAAGTCACAAAAAAGAAACCAAAGTCTTTTTGTATAACATAGAAACTGTTGTTATTGTGTTGAGTAATGTTGTTGTTTGTTACATTTTTATAAACCTTGTGCATTTTTTATAATTGGCTTGTTTTGTGGTGACAGCAACGCCTACGTGTTTTGTTGTTTGTGTAATATTTCCACAGCCAAACAATAAAAAGCTGTAGTTACCAACATCGTGTTGCGTGTGTTGTTTATCAGTGGGTTTCTCAGCAAATTGCGCAGACGAACTACCTAAAATCAGAGCAAGACCCGAGGCACGACACAATCGCTTCCGTTGATTGTAATGACATATTTTCCATTTTGTTTTGCCATTTATCGGGTAAACGTCGCGCGGTTATTTCGACACGGCCTCCCCTGCCGCAGTTGATATGCTGGTTTGTGTTCGCTCACCTACGAGTTACAACTTGGAAAAACAACTTGGAAAAAAGCATGAACCTCAAAATTTCAGAAATTAGCAAAATGTGGCTTTTGCGATGCACTACTGTATTCGTGGCGGTTGTATTGTGTGTCCTTTTGGCGACAAGTTTAGCCGCGCCCGGCAGAAGGAAAAATCGCAATCGAAATCGTGGTAATGATGCCCATGCAGCTGCCACCAATCCCCCGGAGCAGGAGGAGAGGAACGGAGGTGAGATATCAATTGTGAAACATCAGCTGGGCAAGAGTGGCCAGGCCATGTCATGCAAGGGTTGAAAGTGGTAGGAAGCGCATACAGGATTCGGCTACCGTCCCCTCTCATCTCAATGGAGGTACTCCACAAACACATTTTGAGATTGTTCGTTCCTTAGGATGTTGAGATGAGTTGATGCCACAGTTTGCGGGTGCGCGTGCATTGTAACGTGTTTGTGTCCTTTGCGCAGGCGACAGCGACAGCGGTGGTGGTGGCGATGGGTCACGTGACCGAGGTGATGATGCGAATGACGATAGTGAGGAGGACGATAGCGAGGAGGAAGAGGAGGAGACGACCACAGAAACACCCACTGGTGAGCAGTCAAAGTCGATATGGACAAAGATTGGCCATTGGTTCAAGAACATTTTCGGTTGACACATGTCTGCTGCTTGAGTGATCCTTGCCCTTTTTGTCCTTTATTGTGCACACTTTTTCGTCTGCATAAAGTTTTCTTCTGGAGATCATCATTGCGTTGTCGTGCAACGGAAGAACTGGCTTTCGATACAGATACTAAAAACGCAAGAAATATCGCTTTCAGCAACAGCAGTCAGCGGCAACAACAAAGGCAAAGTTCAGTCCAACAACAACGCACGAAACAACAACAACCAGAATAAACCTGCCGTGAAAACAAAAGGCAGTGGCAAAACGGCCAACTTTGACGTGCCGAAGAAGAAGGGTCTTTCCGCAGCAGCACGCGATAAAGTTAAGGTACATTCAGATACTAATAGAATTACACCACTGGCCCAGAACAAACCAAGGGTTTTCTGGCACACAAGCTTTTTCATGTATGTTTGCTTCCCAGGCAAACTGCGGTCGCAAGCCCGGCGGTTGCAAGAGTCAGAGCAACAAAAGTCGAGAGAAGCGGGCGAAAGCGTTTGATCTGATGAAAAATGCCCGAATGAAACATCGGCGAAGGAAACAACATCGCGAGTTAACCACAGAGGAACTAAATGAGATTGAGGCCAAAGTTGAACGACAGCTAAGCAGCACAATGCGAGCCAAACGGGCAGTACTCAAGGCACAGGGACTGACTGAAGATGAGGTTATGTAGCAATAGACCCATGGAAGTGTTTTGGGTAATTTGGTGCATTCGCACTGACGATCACACCTGGTCCATGACCGTCCTTCAGGGAAAGCAGGTTAAAGGGGCAACCATAGTCGCGCAGCATCCGCAAACCAAACGTCATAGCGATGTCAAATTCGTGTGATCTTAATCTTGGTCACATGGCTTTATACAAAGCTCCATCACTGCGGCTGACCAAACCGATCACCAATTTATATTACAGTGGTCAACTGAAGTGGTCAAATCACTTCGCTAACTCACATTGTAGAGTCGTCAACTCACCCAGAATGCCATGTAGTATTACTGTTTCTCGCGCCCAATCGGGGGACTGCTGTGAGTTGACGAAGTGAATTGACCGCTTGCGTTGACCACTGTAATATTTGCCCGATCCCCTATGTAGTTTTATATCGAATACGGTGAAAAAATGCATTCAATCTACGTCAGTGCTACAGGTTGACCCAGCCGACACTGGGATTTGGCAAGAGGACATTTTCCTGACAGAAGAGCAGGCAGCTCGCATTGTTGCGTATCACAAACAAGACCTCGAAGCACCACCAGAGTTGCCGACTACCGGCAGAAAACGACGTTTGAAACGTTACAGTTTGTATTTGGATGAAAATCAGGGCGCCAAATGGGACAAAATGCCGATCCCGGTCGTGCTTGACGATGCATTTTGTGAGTCACGTTCTTTACTGCCTTTCATCAAGGTTGCACAGGGAGATTGTTTGATACAGACAAAATAGTAGAGGTCAGGACAGAGGGTTTTCAAAGAGCAGCGGCCACCAAAAGAAATGTTTTATGTGCGGCCTGAAGCACAAGTTCCAGGCCTAAAACACAAGTTTACAACGGCACAAATTCTCGAAAGCGCAACCGCCGCTCCACCTCGGTGCGTAAATTCCCTTTTATTCCCAAACCGTGCGTGCGTTGAAGAACGCTGGTAAGCACGCAACAAAATGAGGTCGGTCAGCTGGGCCTTCGAGAATCTGGGCCAATTTCCACATGATGGCAGCCTTGTGCAAGATAGCAGCTCGCTTTTGTCCGTGCCCAAAAAAAATTGAAGGGATCAAGCGGAACCATCAATTTGCTATGGTTGAGCAACAACCTACATAGTATAAACCATGTTTGCAGCACTCGAACAAAAAGCAACAATCATGAGCGCGTTGGCTGACATCCAGGCCAAAACTTGCGTGCGATTCGAGCATGTTGACGAGCAACCAATGTATGCGCACATATTCTACACAAGTGAACCGTATGCCACATTGTGAGTTCTGGTGATGACAAGTCCTTTTGTTATCGGGTGTCCAAATGGTACATTCGCACTGACGATGTCCATGTACGGCGCCCATGAAAGAATAGTTCACATGATCCTAAATTTCCAGCTGTGGTCTGTCGAGCTTGGGACGAACGGGTGATGAAAATTGGGTGTGGCTCAACTTCGATGAATATTGTCAGAATGTTTGTTTGAGAACAAAATTTATATCTGACTTCAAGCGTGAACAAACTGTACGCAGTGGCATTCATTACAGCAAATCAATGGCACGATCATTCACGAAACGCTGCACACGTTGGGCGTGGAACATCAGCACGCGAGGTTGGGATGTTTTGCGTTGTACTGCGAGTCATCGACCACTCTCACCAAACATGCATGATCAGGTACGACCGCGATGAAAATTTGGTCGTGGAATTTGCCAACGTTGACCCACAAGCGATGGACAACTTTGCACATGGAGACACAAACTCGTTCACGACGTTGGGTGTGGCCTATGATTATTACAGTTGAGTGTAGATGAATAGGGTTGAACACGAAGTCACAATATAATAACTTTCCTGGAAAACAAATTTAAATAATTCCACTCAATTGTCAGGTGTGATGCACTACAGCGCCAGTGCGGGTGTGTTTGAGCCGGACAAGCAATCGATGACTGCTAAGCACGACAATCCAACGTTGCAACAATTCTTCACCAAAGTCATCGGCCAACGAGTGGGACTGAGTAACAATGATGCTGACTTGATTAGGAAGATGTATTGCATGCCTGGTTGGTTGCAGTTGATGGTTTTATGAGAGCTACGAGATCTGCTCTTTCTGAGGTCAGAAGCGGGTGACGCATTGGTAACGACGATGTCCTGGTCCACCACCCCCTGGAAAATAGGATGAAACTGAAAAACTCCGCTGAACGTCTGGGATAATGGAAGAACTGCACGTGTTTGCAAGATAACAGGCATAAAATGAAACACCAAATTCCCTCTGCTGCAGACTGCCGCGACAAAGAAGTATGGTGCGGTTGGTGGAAAGGCTCCGGTTACTGCGAGTCGCACACAGCCATTATGATCGAGTACTGCCCGAATTCGTGCAATTTCTGTCCGAACAAAGTCAACCAGGACATTATGACGACCATGAATATATTCGCATAAAGTGACATCGTTTGTAATGCCATATATGATGTTTCATTAGTTTCACCACCGTGATGAATACATAAACAGGTATAGTAAATTTCCAAATTCGCTGCCGCACAGTAAAATACGCCCCATAGTTAATGTCACGTTCTAAACCCGAACGCTAACCACGCGCAGTTCTGAAACATTGCGCACACAGCTGCCTGGCTGGCTGGCAAACTGCTCGTGTGTCTGCTGCCCGAATGTTTCAAAAGTTGACTTTCGGGTTTAGAACGCGACATTAACTATGGAGCGTACTTTACTGTGCGGCAGCGAATTTAGAAATTTACTATAGAACTGTGATAAATCAACAGCTGTGTGAAGAGAATAATGAAGCTAAGAGAATCGTCCAGATTTCGCCTGATTGGCGTAATAGGCCAGTCGTTGTTCATTCACCCGTTTTCTATGTCCAGCACCAACATCTGGTTTGTTTGGGAATTGCCACGGGGTTGAACCCGAACCAATCGTGCGACCCACATGATTCGCCGACGCCAGGCTTGGATGTGCAGCCCAGAATTGATCGATTCGCGATTTTAGTGCCGAATTGGGAACCGGCTGCTGGTGGTCGTCTGAAAAAGAATGGGTGTTCCCGATATTGTTTAGAAACAGAAAGTTGATCGCATGTGCAGTTGCTGTTACAACCAGATGACTTGACATCTTACGCGAGGATAAAACCAGTTCACCGGGGTCTTTGGGTTCACGTCGTGGCCATCTGATGCCTTTGCATTTGTACATGACATTGTGCTCGTAACAAAATACAACCACCAACCGAAGCCCAATCCCGTGTACGGATCATTGGCCGGTCTGCCTTGTTGTGCCTGTTCATGACAATATCGCTGCAACGTCGATCGATCAATCGATAGGCCACACGGAAGGACAAACGGCACCGTCATCAGCTCGAGGGTGATCGGATCGTAGAAATCATCGGGAATCGATTGATTTGTTGGTGGACTGGTGAACTGATTTGGGTCGGCCGACAGTAAGTGGTCTGAAACTTAGATCGATTTCGAACTTTTTAACTTTGGTGCGGTGCACGTCGAACAAACTATGCACTCAGCAGGTCTTTAGGTCATGCGGCCATGCCGTCTGGTGCAGTCGCATTGACGATGTTCTGCGCACTCATATGTGAACAGGGGACGAAACTTGCAACTGCAAAACAAACTAACATCAACTCACCCATATCTTCGGTTGCGCTAGTCTTCTGCTGTTGCACGGGATTGGATTTGGCATAAAAACCAGATTCCATCGCATCGGTAGGATGCGAATAAACATCCAGTTGCAGTTCAGATCCGACTGGTACAACAGTCAACGAGCCCAAACAGGGCACACCACTGCAATGACCGATTTTGATGGTCAGTGATTGGGCGTCGTTTAACTTATTGGACTTTCCCAGCGGTAATATCAAGACTGCGCCATTCTGTTTCAATTCCGGCGTTACAACGAATCTATCGAACACAACTGTCTCTATTTTGTCCGAATTCGGCGATCCCACGGCTCGACGATTGAAACCGGCCACACGGATTGAAACATCAGCTGGCCCGTTGCGTTCGTCGACATAGACAGTGAGTGTATTCACTGTGCTCGAACCGACACGCAAGCCGCAAGCCAGCGACTTCAGATTCAGCGGCTTTGCGAGTGCAATTTTGAGCAAAACGGGACCACGGATAAAGCTTTCGGCGCGAAATGCGCGGCCGACAACCAAATTTGAAGATGGGTATTCAGCACTTTCGGGCTCAGACGATGACACCGACGCTATGACCTGACTGAGATCAAACACTGGGTTGAGCATGGCTGAAAAATAACAACTATACTTAAAACTCACTTTTTTCAAGCTGACATTGAAGATAGAAACAACCCGGTTTAACAGACCACGGATAAGTTCACTACGATAAAAGGTCGATTATTTCAGATCAGTTGTATCTTTACTCACTGAAACTGTGATTTCCGTTGACAAAGGAACAAGACTGACAAACAAAGCTACAAAGAGGCAGCAATCCAAAATAGAAAAAAAACAAGAGTAAACGGCAAACAATGACTCCATAACTGCTGTCACACTTCATTTTGAGAAAAACAACTTCCACTTACAAAATAAAATTTAGAGCGCAGCTACGGACATCAGAAGTAACAAAATAACGCGGAAAATGGAGGCAAACATCAATCAACAACAATGTATGACAACCACAAACTAGGATTTATAAAGGAGTTGCAAGAATCAAACTAAAAAGTAATCGACAAAATATTACACGGTTAGAAAAGTATAATTTTTGAGGGAACTGTCAGTGTAATAAGAGTCCCGTGAACAACGTATAGCATAACCAATCCATCAATCAATAACTACCACGACCTCGTCCACGGTCAAAACTGCCACGTCCCCGACCGCGGTCAAACCCACCACCGCCACCACCACCACGCGGACTACCGCGACCCGAGTCAAAGCCGCCCCCGCGGCCACGGAATCCACCACGGAAATCGCCACGACCGCGGAATCCGGTGCCATCACCGCGACCTCGACCGCGGAAACCGCCGCGACCACCCTCTTGACTACCGTTCTCCATCTGCGATTAAAATTAGTCAACTACCAACAGCGGTACTCGTGCAATCAGAGTAGTGACATTGATTTCAAATTGATATTCAAATGCTGAACTCCGTGCCTAAGCAAACCAGCAATAAAATCTGTTTGAGCCTGAATGTCAGGATGGAAAGTGGCCCTGTGAGGCGCATAACATATACCTATCCGTTTTCGTTCTTATTGTAAAAAAGTCATTCCAACAATAAGAACACAGTATTAAACAAAATTGCCCGACTCGAAAGTAAACTATTCAGCCAACATCGAACCTTTCCCATCTGCGCCGCCACAATGTGTTGCGGTCCATTCAGCCGTGGTTGTCCGTCTCCACCAGGTCCCGGTCCGAAACCGCCACGGCCCCCTCCTCGTGGTCCACCACGGAATCCACCACCCCCAGCACCTGGACCACCGCCACCAAATCGATCGAAATCACCACGACCCGCGAACGTGAACTTGATCAGGTACGGTGTACGGGAGGCTGCAAGGCGACACAACGTGTAAAACTGGACAAAAATAAGGAAAATGAAAGAAGCAATTATTTTTTCTAACTTTCACTGGTCAACGGCTCGTGATTGAGCACACAGAGTGCTTCGGTGGCCTCATTGACTGTTTCAAACTCCATCGTACCAGCAACGCTTCGTGAATGTTCTGTAAAAGTATCATGCCGTATTGGCACGTTACAATACACAAACCAAAATAAGAAAAAAAGCAATCTTTCATGAAGTCACAAACGTCGTGCTTCGTAAATACGCATCGATTTCGGTTTCGGCAATTCGTATTTCTCCAGCAGCTAAAATATCAATTGCTTTTACATAGAAACCTGAGCTTTCCAAAACGTTTCGAGAATAAGAAAAGCGAACAAAAATCAAACTTGATTCATTTGTTCCTCGGTGATGTCGGTGGGTGCGTTGAAAAAGTACAACGTGTGACCGGGCGCATTGATCCGGTTCTTGTTCGCTGCATCAGGCGTCAGAAATCGATTGCTGCGACAATCGGCATAGGTCTTGAACGATGGCGTGCCGTCTTCAAGTGAGAACGGGTCCATCTTCTGATCCTCGATTACTGGCTTCATTGACAATCTAGAAAATAAAATGTTTCTGTTGCGTTACGTTGTTTCTGTGGGGTTATTATGGAAAGCGCGTGCTCTACAAGGTTTCTGCAATACAATTTCTGCTTCAAAATGAAACTACGACAACTTGCAGCCCTGCTTTTGTTTGTTTTGTTGCTCTCAATGACGCATAAAACCATGCAGAAAGTTAGTGATAGAAGCACAGTTACAAGACCAGGTGGGACAATTACGGAGATAGAAATAGTTGCAGCCCTGCTCACTTGATTTGGAGTTCATTTTCGAACAATGTGGCTCGATTCAGATTGCGACACACTCGTTCGGCAGCAATAGGGTCACCCATCTGCACCATCGCTGTACCCTGCTTGCTGCGCAGGAACTTGATCTGAAATTTAGATCTCTCTTGTGGTGCAGTAAACCTTAAATATTTATTGTCCCTTACGAATTTGCATGAGAGAACAATTAAAAACAGAAACGGTCAGCGCGACGCAACCAAGTCATGCACAACTGAAACACAACCAAACACAAACTAACGCGCATCACATTGCCGTACATGCAGCAGAGATTGAACAAACGTTCGCAGTTGAACTTGGTCTCATGCAAACCATAGACCATCAGGACGGCGTTGTCAAACCCTGAGAATGATTTGCTAGTTAAACCTGTATAAAGTAATGAGATGAACAAAAAAGAATTTACCAAGTCCAGTGCCATCTGGGACAGATTGTGGCACTCCCTGTGCGGGTGGCGGACCACCCATGCCCATACCACCTTGAGCACCCATATCACCACCAGGTCCACCCATGCCGCCGTAACCCATGCCCGCGTCAGCCATCGGGCCAGCGCCGTATTGTGGTTGCTGAAACGCCAAAACATGAATCTTAATTTTTTCACAACATCTCACTATCAAAGAATCCAACCTGCTGCTGCTGTGGTGGTGGTCGACCACCCCCGCCACCCATGGGGGCCGGTGGATAAGCGGGCACGTTCGTCTGTCCACCCCCTTGTTGACCGCCCGCTGGTGGACCGTATGTGTCATCGTACACGGCTTGTCCGTACTCGTTATAGCCGATCTCGTCTGTAATCAACCAATAAAATTATTAATAATCAATCAACAATTCAATCAATGCATAACCTCCGCCAGCACCACCCATATCGCCACCCATCGGTCCACCACCACCGCCCGGCGGTTGCAACAGCGACGGACGATCGCCGCGACCTGTAACAAGATGGGTACACTGACAAACCAGCAAATTAAAGGTGCTGGTCAACAACCCATCGACTTCGTTTAATCTTGGGGGCAGTGCACCTGAACAAAGGTGGAATATCGTGTTACTCGACCCTGACTTGGGGAGTCGATTGGTTGCTTCCTGATGTTTCACGGCCGGGTTGAAGTCTGCCCCTCAGTGAAAAAAAGCAAAAATTTTGCCGGGTTTCCGTGGAAAGGACAATTCGCGGCAACGTTTAATAATTTCAGAATATCAAGCACCAACGTTTGTTTCATTAGTATGATATACAGCTTTGCAGGAAACAGCTTGCATCCTGAAGGAGAAGTCATTAAGTTCCAAAAACCTGGTGTTTTTTGGTCACCGTTTTCTTCGCCGATAATTTTAAGCATCTGCGATTGACCAGCAAATGTGTTGATCGGACACAAAAATCCTCTAATTATTGTGTACATAACCTGTGCTTTTGAGTTCTTTGCACCAAATACAGCTAACGCAATAATTCGGACAACATGCGCAAGTCGGTCATTATGGGCGTACGCGACCCCAAAAAAGACAAAACATTTTTGGGTGCTCGAATCTGCACGTTGTTTTTGAGCGCGCGCGCTGATAATGACCGACTTGCGCATGTTGTCCGAATTATTGTATTAGCTGTGTTTGGTGCAGAGAACTCAAAAGCACAGGTTATGTACACAGTAATTAGAGGATTTTTGTATCCGATCAACACATTTGCTGGTCAATCGCAGATGCTTAAAAATATCGGCGAAGAAAACGCTGACCAAAAAACACCAGGTTTTTGGAACTAAATGTTTTCTCATTTAGGATGCAAGCTGTTTCCTGCAAAGCCGTATATCATACCGATGAAATAAATGTTTGTGCTTGATATTCTGAAATTCTTAAACGTCGCCGTGAATTGTGCTTTCCACGGGAAGCCGGCATAACTTTTGCATTTTTTCACTAAGGGGCGAACTTCAACCCGGCCGTGAAACATCAGGAAGCAACGAATCGACTCTCCAAGTCAGAGTCGAGTAACACGATATCCCACCTTTCTTAATGTGCACTGCCCCCAAGATTAAGCAAGGTCGATGGGTTGTTGACCAGCAGCTTTAAGACACAAAAATACCAGATTCAATAAATTTGACCCGAATAAGGCAATGATATGAACTGCGAATGGTTTGAATAGGATGAGATACCTACACATATGAGGAAGACAGAGCTCAAGATTGGATAATGGTGATGACAGGCCTATTGATGAACATAAACAATGAACACGAGCACAACATAAATGAGAGCAAACAGGCATATTTTGGGGCTTTTACGGTTGCCCCGCAGCCAGTAAACAATACCAGCTCTTGTCCTGCCATTAGGGCATATCAGTGGGACAGAATTAGCGAAGATGTTATCGAACGGCGGTCGAATCGGTGCTCCATTTGAAGTTGATCGGTACCTGCATCAGCAAAACGAATTAGGCAATGTTTAGAAGCACGGGGCCCGACGCGTGGATCGTTATTTGTCATCGTTTCCAATTATCATCTTTTGATGTTCTTTTTTTTGGATCCGTCATTATTTATTCGGGCTGTTTCGTTCCAGTTCGCCGCTTTTGGTTCATAATGACAGCGTTAGTTAAACGCGTTCGTTTCGCGATAATCACTGTTTGTTGGCGTTTTACAGTTCACCTTTGTTCACTTCACTCAGATTTTGTCGCGTGATCCGATATGATCCATGATGTTGTTGTTGTCATTGCATTTTCCGCGTTCGTTTGAAGTGGGCATGTCATCCACAACATTTTTATGGTCATGCCGCACACGGATTGTGTCATTCAAACAAACGACTTACAGATTTTGGTGTAACGGGTCGGCTTTAGCAGTGAATAGCGTTGTTACTACATTACGATTACCGTGACTATTGTTACCAAAAGCTTCATAAAAACTTGCTATCTGACAAAAGGGCAACATTACACGAAATATTATTTTCTGTCAGTGCTATTACATTATATACCACCCCACAGATTAACTCATTCATCGCCTATTGATAAAAATGGCCGAGAGTTGTTTCAAAACAGAGCTAAATTGTTGATAATTGAGGTGGCAATCGCGGCAGAATCTGTAGGTAACCTGGAAATGCGCGGATTGTTTCCTGAAATGTTGAGAAATTTGCTCCATTGTAGTTGCAATCACTGCCGACAAATTCTGGGGAAATCAAATACATAACACATGTGGTATTCCTGTCAGATCAAGTTATATGCTTTGCAAAAAGATGCCTTGCAAAAAGAATATATGTATATGGATGATTTTCTGGAATACAAAGTCACAATATTTCAGACTGTAAAAAATCTCACGGAGCTGTCTATCTTCAGTATTTCCACCCCTTCTTGTTTGAGAGTTGGGTGAACAAACTGTGAATGAACGTATTTGTCGATGTCCACAGTGTCAGTTAATTATTTGGATAATTGCAAAGGTCACTTGAAGTAATTATTTCCTGCTGTCAGAATATGGTGTAGGATTATGTGGCGATAAAAACACAGATTTCAATGCAAGAATATTACAATGTTCGCTGATTTGGCTTGAAAGTGAAGAAACGCATGTGCAAAGCAAGTAAGAGTGCTATTTTCCTGTTTGCTGCAATAATGGGATATGGATTAGATTTTCATATACTGCACATGGAACTGCGAATCATTTAGACAGAGGAGTGGAATAAAAACTAGAAACTGAATTTCTTTCAAAGCTGAATTATTTCAGGAATAGACTGGCGTAAAGCACCGTTATTTATTTTTCGGTGAAAAAAGTTTTTTTTTCGAAAACCGCTCTTTCAAATACTTTTCAACTTTCCAGTATTTAGGTGCTTGGGGTAGAAATTATGCGCACTTAATACAAAAGCAGGGTTATATTAACAATTTCGATCCGAACATGGGGCCCAAAATTGACTCGAGACGAAAAACTCATCGGTTCTGCATTACAATTTTTAAAAATAAAAAGATCAAAATAAAAAAGTAAAAAAAATAAGAAAAAAAATAAGAACGCCCTTGACACATATATATGGAAAAAGTAATCGGGCCTCCGAAAAAAACGGTTATTTTCGGTTTTCTCGAGAAAAAAAGTTTTTTGTCCCTATGATATTCAGAAATCAACGCGGAGCAAGGGTAAAAGCAACCAACGGCGGAGGCCGAAGAAAAAGCAAGCAGCACAAGATGACTTTATTATTGGTGAAAATAATTTTTTACAGGGAAAACTGTAATTGGAAGATGAAATAGCTAGCTAGCTTTATGCTCTATGACCTAACGTCTGTATTTTTGTGTTTGATGGTTTTATTTTCAGGAGATTTACTTCTTGGGGTTGGTTTTAATTTAAATGAAATCGAGCCATATAATGGACAGGACATCGGCAAACTTTCGTTGAGAAAATAGATGCATCAATTACCTTTGCCCATGGTGTTACCGACGTAGTCCCACTGCGATTCGTCGTTACGAGTGACGTTCAAACGAGACAACTTGAAATAATGCAAATTTGGTTATTGCTGAAAATTACCAACAAATCAACCAAATGATCGCACCTTGGCATATTCAATCTTGAGCGTGCAACACCCCGAATAGATGTCACATCCATTCAATCAGGTTTCACTGTACGTGCAGAATTGGCGTCACGCAACTCCACAAACGCCTGGATGCCTTGGTGCTGGGTTATCAGTAGACGGTTGCATTGGGCCAATGGCTTCAGAATGGCGCTCACCACGTCCTGAATCAACTATTTGTAGCA